>JAOTOM010003405.1:0-154309 GCA_034440615.1 Ashinkailepas kermadecensis
GTATGCAGATTGCAGAGGCACAAATTTTGTTCAATTTGTGAGTCAACTGGACATTTATTATCATCTGCATACCATATTTCTGCACCAGATCAATTATGCACGGTTGCTAGGATATCCCACCCTCGCCGCAAGGGTATGTCCTGGATTGGCTATGGACATCAGACGTAAATCAATCACAATCGAAATATTCGGCAGAGCCCTTATCAGAAGTTCAGGACACCCGAGGCTCAAAAAGGATTCCGACCGTCCATACGCAGCCCCGGCATCAGCATTCACCCTCTCGTAACGTTGGTATTCGTTTGCCCCGTTGTACGTCGACCATGCTATTTCTATGCTGTATCAGATGGCAATGGAGTTGCTCCTACATTTCCATGGTTTCTATTTTGCCCGACGTCCTCATTATTATCAATCCCATTATGGTGGCGCGTTTCCACCTGCTTCCCGTTTCACTTCACCCCTGTCTTACTTTTCCTTGGTGGGTGTTGCTCAAGTGTGCTTCATCCTTTGCCAATCCGTCACCATCGGTGATTCGGGCCGCTGCCATTTCAATTATGTCTCCATGATAAATCGCCGTATCTCCCCTTTGTAGCTTTTCTCCGAGTCCTTTTCCTTCCTCTCTGTCTGTCTGTCTCTCTCTCTCTCTCTCTCTCTCTCTCTCTCTCTCTCTCTCTCTCTCTCTCTCTCTCTCTCTCTCTCTCTCTCTCTCTCTCTCTCTCTCTCTCTCTCTCTCTCTCTCTCTCTCTCTCTCTCTCTCTCTCTCTCTCTCTCTCTCTCTCTCTCTCTCTCTCTCTCTCTCTCTATATATATATATATATATATATATATATATATATATATATATATATATATATATATATATATATATATATATATATATATATATATATATATATATATATATATATATATATATATATATATATATATATATATATATATATATATATATATATATATATATATATATATATATATATATATATATATATATATATATATATATATATATATATATATATATATATCTCTCTCTATCTCTCTCTCTCTATATATCTATCTCTCTCTCTCTCTCTCTCTCTCTCTCTCTCTCTCTCTCTCTCTCTCTCTCTCTCTCTCTCTCTCTCTCTCTTCTCTCTCTCTCTCTCTCTCTCTCTCTCTCTCTCTCTCTCTCTCTCTCTCTCTCTCTCTCTCTCTCTCTTCTCTCTCTCTCTCTCTCTCTCTCTCTCTCTCACACACACACACACACACACACACACACACACACACACACACACACACACACACACACACACACACACACACATACGGACGCATGCATGTGTGTGTGTGTGAAGGGGAGAGAGAGAAAGAGAGAGAAGGAGATAGAGAGAGAGGGAGAGATAAAGAGAAAGAGCAAGAGCAAGAGAAAGAGAGCGAGAATGAGAATGGTAATGAGAATGAGAATGGGAATGGGAATGGGAATGAGAATGAGAATTAAGGTGAGGGTGAGGGTGAGGGTGAGGGTGAGGGTGAGGGTGATGAGGATGAGGGTGAGGATGAGGATGAGGATGAGGATGAGGATGAGGATGAGGATGAGGATGAGGATGAGGATGAGGATGAGGATGAGGATGAGGATGAGGATGGGGGTGAGGCTGAGAGTGGGGGTCGGGTGGGGTGGGGTGAGGGTGAGGGTGAGGGAGAGGTAGAGGGTGTGGGGTGAGGGTGAGGGAGAGGGTGTGGGGTGAGGGTGCGGGTGAGGGTGAGGGTGAGGGTGAGAGTGAGAGCGAGAGCGAGAGTGAGAGTGAGAGCGAGAGCGAGAGCGAGAGCGAGAGTGAGAGCGATAGTGAGAGTGAGAGCGAGAGGAGAGATAGTGTGTACTCGTGTGGGTGCGTGTGTGCATACGGTTGCTGTATTTGTTCTCTCTCCATGCTGATCTGTTTTTCCCTTCCTCTCTTTATCTTTGCTCCTTCCTCTCTTTATCTTTGCTCCTTCTGCGTCTAGCTCTGTATCGCTCTAATTTCCTTCC
The DNA here is from genome assembly GCA_034440615.1 of Ashinkailepas kermadecensis. Lineage (NCBI taxonomy): Eukaryota > Metazoa > Arthropoda > Thecostraca > Neolepadidae > Ashinkailepas > Ashinkailepas kermadecensis. The sequence continues at coordinate 2,006 of JAOTOM010003405.1, forward strand.
ATCCCATCTGTTCTGCTCCCCACCCGCTACCATTTTGTTCTCTGTTGGCTGGAGAGTGAGTGATTCCTGTTCGCTTCGTCTCCCCGTCGTCGTCTCGATTCCCCGCCGCTCTGCCGTCGTCGTGTGGTGGTCGTCAAATCGGCCTGTTTATTTCCACTAGGTTCGGTATTGATTACCAATCGGGCCTACCTCAAGGAGACATGGATGGTGGCGCGCGCCGACCGGCCGCCGCACGCGCATCGGTGAGCGTCGCTACACTGGGCAGACCGCCACGCGGCACGCGTCTGCTCAGACTGCTGCTTTCCTCAGGGTCGCAAGGGGGACAGTCACCTACCCGCACCTCAAGATTGGGATGGGGGTCTGGTCAACCATGGAGCTTGGTGTGACGGACCGTTGCTCAGTGCTCCAGTCGGAGCCGGCTTGTCAGACCGCTTTTCAGTTGGAGGGTTGCTCCAAAAGATACTTTGGCCTTAGCAATAATTGGCGGAATAGATATATATAATAATAGGAAATAATAGGAAATAATAGGAAACACGCTATCCGATTACGAAGTTGTGCGCATTCTCAGAACATGCACAAATAGTTCCCATATATATATATATATATATATATATATATATATATATATATATATATATATATATATATATATATATATATATATATATATATAATACATATATATATATATATATATATATATATATATATACCTATATATATATATCTATATATATATATATATATATATATATATATCCTATATATATCTTTAACGGAGGGCTAGCGGCCGCCCCGGCTGGGGCCGGCTACAGTGGGGCCAAACGGTGCCGGGCACACACCACCTGTAGTGTGGAAGACGGAGGGGCTCGTGTGTCGAGGCAGCGCTGGACCCTGCTTGAGTGCCTGAAGTGCTGACAAAAGGTGCAGCGGGCTGGAGGCAGGATCCATGTGCGGAGCGGTATTCGAAGGTAGCCCGCCATGATGTGGGCCGGCGGTGTGAGTGTCCTGAAGCCAAGCTTCGGGACGAGACCAGGGCGGGAGCAGCGGCCGAGGCGGATAACCTCGCGTACTCCTTGAGGTGCGAGCTCGGAGAGGAGTTCTTCCTCCGATATATCCGTCAACTCTGCGGCGTATCTCGTGACGAAGGCCATGTTGACCCTGTCGGCCATTTCCACGGCGGTGTCGGCACAAAGGAACTTGTTCATATTTAGGAGGACTCGGGCCTGGGACGCTTTCCTTATGCGCACGAGTAGGGACCCCGAGTGGAGCACCTTCGCGGAGGCCACTCTGCCGATCCAGATGTCGATTCCTCTCCCTATGGCGAATGGGGAAGTTCTGACCCACGAACCCTCCTTCCTTGTGAGAAGCACAAAGGATTCTCCTTCAGGTGGTTGTCGGGGAGGGGGCAGATGGGCTCCCGGCTGGGGCCGGCGCCCACCGCCCTCCGAGGAGGACGGGGGCTGCCGGGCATGCCGGGTATGGGGAAGGATGTGGGGTGTGCTGTGTAAAGGGCACCCAGAAGGGGAGCAGACGAGATATGCACCCTGAAGGGGTGCTGCAAGGAAACGGTGAAAAGAGCTGCGATGAATAGGTGCAGAAAGATACAGAGTTGAAGGGATGGGATCAGTAGGTCAAAGGCGGGCGCAGTAGGTTAGCACTATTCTTTGACCCAGAAAGATACCTCTGACCGGCTCTAACCTATAGGGAGGGATGGGGCAGAAGACAGTGACGCGCTGACTGTCGGCAAGCCTCGGCTTCCCGACGACGCCCTGGAGCGCCGCTGGGCCGAGAGAGAGTGGGAAGGGAGCGCTATGTAGGCGAATCTGGCGAGCTAGCCTATTGGTGGGCCGGGTGACCTATGTCACGCGAGGGGCGGAGTTTCCAGTAAGCGCCCTGAGAAGGGCACCTACGAGACAGCTGGGGTGGGTGGGTTGGGACAATCGAATCGGCGGTCAGCATCGTTCGGATAGCCTCCCTACCGAAGGTTCTGTCGAGCCTCGTCCTGTGTAAATCCATGTGGTAGGCACCTGGGCCCTGTATCTTCCTTGGATCAGCCTAGCTCAAGGGAATTGGAGGCGCCATATTTAATGACAATTGAACCTATGTGACTCGAAATAAATCTAACATTAATAAAACCGGTCCATGAGAGTGCAAACCGGTTCAAGGTTATGTTTGACGCCGAAGGCCTGCCCATGGGCGCCTTTTGGGTCTCAATGGTGTGTGTGTGGGGGGGGGATTGCCCATCCACACCACTTGGATCAATCCCTGTACTGATAATCCATAGTACCTTTAGGCGGCACGTGAAGAAGACCTGGGAAAGAACACCGACAAACTTGTGAATTTGGTTGGATATCTATGCACCATTGAAAATGGCCTTAATACTGAAATTGTATATGTAATACTCAGAATGTGCAGTTAATCGAGTTCGCTAGCGAGAGTTTTACTTCGGAAGAGAGTAACAGTCGCTGCCCATTTAATTTTCCACCCTCTATCAGTGAGAAGTTTGGTCATCTTTAAAATGCACTGTTCATTGTTGAAATAAGTAGATACTATTTTGCAAAAGTAGATACCACTGGAATACTATTTTACAAAAAGTATACCAATTCAGTTTGATCTTCGAGTTCTTCGAGCACTGATAATGAATCGCTCGCCCTGCACGATCTCCTCCGGAGACTTTTGGCCCAGCAACTCGACGGTGACTGAGGGGCATGTCCAAAAATATCCAGACGTCCGTTTGCCGCCGTCATCTCCCGCATTTTTGGGCTAAGTACGTGGTTTCTGTTTTTCTCCATTTGAACACGACGTTGTGCACACGTTACTCGTCCCAAAATCAAATGTAATGCATCTAATTTTGGAGGAAGCAATTTACATGGCCAACAGCTGACCAGCATGCCGCCGCAATCTGGCATTAGGTCTTGGACAGCACGCGTGCGTGGTGCGACTCGACTTACGACAGCACGCCGGCGTGGTGCGGCTCGGCTTACGACAGCATGCGTGCGTGGTGCGGCTCGGCTTACGACAGCACGCCGGCGTGGTGCGGCTCGGCTTACGACAGCACGCGTGCGTGGTGCGGCTCGGCTTACGACAGCACGCGTACGTGGTGCGGCTCGGCTTACGACAGTACGCCGGCGTGCCGTGGGCCGGTGCAGCGTGCAGTCACTGGCAATGACGTTCCGACAACAGCTCCCGGACACTATGCAGCGGCACGAGTCGCAGGGCGGGCGGGCGACCGTTAACTGGAATTCGTCACCGCCGTTGCTAGACGGGCAATGATCGTCCGGCCCAGCCGGATCACATCTAATCTCGGTTTATAGCCGTTCGGGAGTTTTACAACCCATTCACTTGGTGCGGCTGTGGTGTGCACGTATATATTTAATCATTTCGCCGATCTTATGGGCAATTTTTGTCGGCTATTGCCATCCTCCGAGTAGAAGATCAAACACATCGGCTGCAATTCTCAGCCGCTCTCGCACAGCGCCGTACGATGTGGATGGAAATCAGGTGGAAAGTGTTTGGGCTCGAACGCTGGAGGCGAAACGGACACTTCACGCCTCACCGGGTGGGATGGCAATGGCGTTTCGAGCTGCGCTTGGCTGGAGCTCTACCTCACGATAGTAAGCCGGCGATGGTTTTGGACGAGGAATCCAGAAGAATCGTTTGAGCGTCAAGGAAAAGCGTGTGACTGCAGGGAACTGAGACCAATTGAGCCCGATTCAGAATAGCACTGCAGGAATTTCGTCAAATCCCCCAGTGCGAGGGGTGGGAGTATGACTCCCAGCGTTTCCAAGTGGAGAGCACTGGCGACATGGAACGAAAGCCAACGTTCTGCACGTGACGATATCTTGCGATTTACGTCGGACATCCAACTGGACGATTCTGATTGACCTCCCAAATGGGTTAAATTCTATGTGTTGGAGTGCTAACTTTGAATCGTTACCCGTGTCAAATAATAACAGATTAGCGCTTGCAATGTTCAGCATGGCATTTCTTGATACTAACGACTTGCGATATGATCTATTTCGACCCATATCATCCCATATAGACCAAAGACTAGATGAGGTTGAAGCATAGACCTCGTGTTTGAAGCTTCTTACACAGTGCTTGAAAACAACTTAGCAGAAGTATACATTGTGTGGGGAAGCTAATCATGCAGCCATGTAGAGAGCGCAAGTTGTATTTTCTGAAATTAAAGCATTGCCTAACTCAAAGAACTTTTTAAACGCATCTAAAAAAAACGTGAACCAAACTGACCTTCATAAGTAAACGAGGCTTGCTTGCACATAATATACAAACAGTCACAATAAACGTAAAGTCGGTTGAGGATTGGGATTGGGATCCTTCGTGTTGACATTGTAAGCGCTTGCCGTTGTCCCAGCCAAACTGCTGTATGTATGTACCACGACATATTTGAGTCACCCCAAGTGGTGGCTGCATGACATTGCGCTTACCAGTGGAAGTCCGCCCTGCCGGCTGCTCTGTCCGCGAATGTGACCGGCCTGAAGATGTTTGTTGGTCGGGCCGAGGAAAAAAACAACCGTCCTCTTATGTTCCGAGTAATCACGTAAGCCCAGCCTGCGGTGTATCCTTTACCGTTGGACGAACCTGATCTGTTTGTTTCTTCCGAAGGGGAATTATATCAGCCACCGGCCGAAACGATGCGCCGTACTTCTGCGAAACGTGGAGTGGTGCCTCTCGTGATCTCTCAGTCACGGACAAAAACAATTTTCAATCCCCTATTCCTTTCTGTATTTATTTGTCACATCTATATTTAAGTTGCATAGTCATGGTCATATTTATTTATATTTTAACCCATTGTTCAAGCTGGGACGCTGAGATGCTGAGGATAGAGATGATGGACGGAAAGGATATAGAAGCTAATGCCATTTGAATTTACCGCTGGAATTAAGGATTTAAAAAAAAGTATTAACCATATTTATGCGACCTGCTTAATTACTTCAATTTTCCTTTTACGGTTTGCAAGAACATTTCACAATTTACAATTTGTATAAGACTTTGCGCTTTATTGGAGTATATGATGATATTCATCACCGTGTTTCTACCCATTCGCCAAGTAGACTGTTTCGCCTTGCAAATGTTTACCCGTCGGATCCAATTTTACTGGATATCGTGAGTGAGTCGGCTTAATCTTCTGCATGATGATGGGAAACAACCACCATGTGTTGGATCCCAAGTGATGTGGGATCAGTGGGAAAGAGCGCGCAGATGCAGTAGTGGAGCTTGCCACAAGATCTCGACGCGAACATTACCACCCCTTGCAAGAGCACACTTCCCGGATTCATTGGCTGCAAATATGCGCCATTTGTTCATTACGAATGGCTGCAATCGCGTATACTTGCAGCGATATACCTTGCAGCGATATAACTTGCAGCGATATACCTTGCAGCGATATACCTTGCAGCGATATACCTTGCAGCGATATGCCTTGCAGCGATATACCTTGCAGCGATATACCTTGCAGCGATATATCTTGCAGCGATATACCTTGTAGCGATATACCGGAAAGAACGCATATATTTGCAGCCAATGTGTAAAATAGGATTTCGTTTAAGCTAGTACACCCATTTTATTCCAGAGTTTATATCATCCGGACTATTTGGTTGATTCAGATGAGGGAAGTTTCATCTGGACAACGAGATCACATTTAATTGGCATAGTTTCACCTTAAATGATCTGCATTATGACACGTAAGTCCTTGCATAAAAAGATTCTGCTGAGTTTAATGCTAAGGTTACAAATGACACAGTATCAAAGCGCAGTTAGAGATGCTGGCTGGATTTGAACCGTGGATCTGGTTAATTGAATACCAGCGTGCCGAAAGGTGAACGACTGATCGAAGAAGACGTTCCAGCTATCACCCAATGCAATGTCGAGCGATCGAGAAAGATTGTTGTTCTCGTGCAATATCTGGCGTCCACTAATTATCTGCTAACAAAGATGGATGGACTCCATCCGCTTTACAGCAGCTTATCGTGGAATGAAGTAGGTAACTTTCTAACACTCTTGGCGATCTGGTTAATACAGAAACTCCTATGACGGTGTGGCATCAATGCTGCTGCTACGGTTACTGCTAACGGCTCAACTGCTTCAACATTTTTGCCACGCAACACTGCTCTTACATATTTCACTGCTCCAGAGTCCAGACATGACTTCTACGCTACATTGCTACTGCCCGGGATTGCTGCTACATATTAAACTGCTACAGAAACCACTGCTGTGCGACGTTACTGCAACTGGAGATTACTGCTATATACTTTACTGCAACAGACTTCCTTGCTATTCGACACTACTGCAACAGACTTTACTGCTCCAGACATTGTTGCTATTCGACATTAGTGATACGCGACAATGCTACTACAGACCTCACTGCCATGGACATCACTGCTACACATCGTTACTGCTACAGACCCTACTGATCCCGGCACTGCTTCTACATGATAATATTCCTCCTCACGCTGCTTCAGCGCGACATTATGGGCACATTGTTTGCAGCTCCAGCCGTCGCTGCTAGGTTACAATGCTGCTGCGCAGCGTTGTTGTTGCACAGCATGACTGCTTCTGACCTACTGTAACGCTACCTTATCATCAAGCTCTTACCGAAATGGCTCGGGCAGATCCAGGTTCATGTCCATGCGTGGCCTGAATCTCCGTGGTCCTCGTCGCCTCCTATTTTCAACATCTATTCTGAATAGTCAGAGCTCTTGTTTTATGTCCCTACTGCTCAGATATAATCACTTGACATAGTCTCACTCTCAGATATAATAATTTGATAACCTCAGATCAGAGAAACATTTACCATGGATGGGGCAGAGTAAACTTTGGTAGTAAGTTCTGCTTCACTTTTACTACAAGTTGTAGTTGTAGTTGTAAGTAGTAGCTTTTATGAAACAGCCCGCCTGAAGTTAGCTTAGGATAGTAGTAAGTAGTAAATTGTTAGCAGTAGATTTGAAGTAGTAAATTAAAATTGTACATTTTGCTTTATGAACATAATTTTACAACTACAACTTACTACTTACTAATTCCACCGAAATGTTGCTTTATGAAGCAGGCTACAGGTGGTAAACACTGGTAGTTTGATCTCGTTGTCATAGCAACATGAATAACCTACAAATTGATAGAGTCTAAATCCGAATTTGAACAACAGTTTCAAACTGCAACATTCAATGCTACAATGCGAAAATAGATTGGAGCTTCTAGCTTAATCGTAAAACGTTTAACAGGCCATAAAGTGTGACTGTATTACGCGGGAACTTGACCACCGTAAAACTGGTTAGAGCAGGGTGTTTTAAAAATGCACACACGTTACTAGTCATGTATTGGTGACTCTACTCTGGAGAGTTCACGAAGGTGGTTCTGCGGTTTTCCGAACTACTTGGGCGACGTTCCACCTACATCCACCCTCAAATTCATCCATGGATGATATCTAACCAAACAAAGCCCAACGTAACAACATGAAACCGGTGTAGAACCAATATGCCTCTCTGAGATATTCTCGTGATATTTTCCAGAATTCGCCACCGCTGTTCAGATTAGGCACAACATGAAAACAAATGGTTAGGGAAAGTCATCAAGCTTTAGCTACATGGCTCGAACTATTTGAATATGACGAGTGCCTTAACCTGCCCCGTCTCGGGAGTGGTGGGGGCATTTTACGCCACTCTAAGTTTGTCTGCGGTTAGTGAAGAACGGCGGGCGGAAGCGAGCCGAAGTTTGGCACCCCTTTTTCACATCAATTTGGCATGCTTTGTACAAATGTTAAGGTCAGGTTATCTACGGTCAGCGAGTTATTCAAGGTCAAGTGAGGTCCCCTCCAAAAATATCAACCAGTCACTACGCTTTAATGGACAACGATATTTGATTGAAACATTCAACATTTGCTTATCTTCGGGGATGTAACAAAACGCACCAGAGGAATTTTTTTATTTCTTTCGTTTTTAATGGCGTATTACATAGTTGTGCATATTTGTCCACTAAGGCTAACATGGAAGATTATGGCTAAAGTAAGCACTTTTTAAGAGGGGGAGTTGACTTGAAGCAACGATTCTTTGTCAGCTATACCCACTACAAGAAGAAAAGTTCAAGAAAATTAAAAAATCAAAATCCTGAAAAATTTCAAAACATTGAAATGCTGATTTTTTAGTTTGCAAACATTTGTGTGCCAATGGTCGATTTTGCCTTCCTTTTCTGTTGCCATTTTTTCAATCTCCCCAAAACGAACTCCCCAGAGTCAGAAACATGTCAGTCGTGATTCCACAGACTAGTGACGTCACCTTCGAGGAGATGATAACATCTGCAGCACTAATGTTACATGTTACATGGTAGTATGGTACATGGTATGTTAACATGGTATGTTAACATGGTTAACATGGTACATGGTATGTAAATGTTACATGGTAGTAGTGCCGAGCACGAGTCTTGTCGGAAGCAGAGTTTGTAGCAGAGTTTGTAGCAGAGTTTGTAGCAGAGTTTGCAGCATTGACGTCCCGTAACGTCCCGTAACGTCCCGTAACGTCCCGTAACATTGACGTCCCGTAACAACAATGTCGAACAACTGTGATATCTGGAGCGGTAAGGTATGTTGCAGTAATGTCGTACAGTAGTCATGCCATGTAGAATATATGTTGGTCGCAGTAAAGTCGGTAGCAGTAATTCCGTGTGATAGCAATGTGGCGTAGAAGCAATGTCACGAGCAGGAAATTCTGCCGCAGTATGCCGTGCAGCAGAACTGGCGTGTTGAAGTTATACCGAGCGCAGTAATGTTCGCAGCAGCAATGCCGCGTACGAGTAAAGTCTGAGAAGTTTTGTCGTAAACGACAAATGCAATTGCAGTGTTGACAGTGACCCGCTGTGACGCCGTAAGTAGAGCAGTCTGACTCTACAGATAGCTTGCTAATAACAGTGTTGACAGTGGCCACTATGTCAACGTAACTAGAGTAGTCTAACTCTACAAATAGCATGCTAGCCTGCTAATAAGAGTGTTGACAGTGGCCGCTGTGTCGTCGTAATTAGAGTAATCTAGCTCTACAGATAGCTTCCAAGTAACACATCTCAGCAAACGACAGGATTTTAGTTGGCCGTGGCCGTAATTAGAGTAATCTAACTCTACAGATAGCTTCCAAGTAACACATCTCAGCAAACGACAGGATTTTAGCTGGCCGTGGCCGTAATTATAGTAATCTAACTCTACAGATAGCTTCCAAGTAACACATCTCAGCAAACGACAGGATTTTAGCTGGCCGTGGCCGAAATTATAGTAATCTAACTCTACAGATAGCTTCCAAGTAACACATCTCAGCAAACGACAGGATTATAGCTGGCCGTGCGGTATATGACGGTATAGCTGGCCGTGCGGCATCTGACGTACGCATTGACACCGCCACGGGCAAAACAGGTGGCGTACGAGAACCAAAGCAAAACCGAAAACTGAAATACCAAAACACGTCCTTAGTCATTGGTCATTGGTGTACATTGGTCATTGGTGTACTTTGGGAAGAGGGGTACATCATGAACCCCTCTTTCTGGTAATGACGTGCTTAGGTATGGTATTTAAAATAAACGTCAGAAAATAATTACGCGCAGCTTAAATAAGCTCTCGAAAAAATGGAATTCATGTTTAGTTGAAGTGGAGGCACAGTATTAATCTGAACGTCATGAAATATTCAAGCTCGTATATAAACATGACACATTTGCCTGCGGTTTTCGTGATGGCTAGGCAAAGAGGAGGTGACAAAAGCTACCTGTCGCAACATTCCATTCGAAACGTGAACGTGAAGGGAAGTTCAGATGTGGCGCCGATTGCATTGAAGGCATCAACTTAAATAGCGTGATGTGCTTTGACAAATATGAAGGGGTCTCCAATCGCGCAGTCGATGGAACCTTTGCCGGATATTTACATTTATGTCGCTCACCGCTCTCCTATTTTTAGTTGTTTTAAGCCTCTGTCATCTTAGAGCTGGCTGGGTGATATTTCCGGAGAAAGAGGACGATTGATGGCGAGTGTGTATTCTAGCCACACGGTGTTTGAATATTGATTGAACCGATCAATAACTGTTTTGGAAATCGTGACTCAAATACGAAATACCGTCATCTTTATACTCCGGTTCCGATTCGCGTTGGGATATTTGTGGGACTGCTACTCATGCGGCTAGCGCTAGGTTTTTTTTTCCATACGCGCACGTAATCGAAACCAGGTTGTTCAGATAAGCGCCTCGGTGATCTCCTCATTTGTTATCTTATCCTCGCTGCAGAGCACCGGTGCCGAATAAATATAAGGAATATCAAGCAGGCCAGCAGAATCGGAATAGAAGATAGCAGAAAATATGATTGGTCAAGCACCAGAATGTGCTTGACCAATCCACTTACCGTCGGCCCCGCGAGTGTAGGAACATTCCGCCATATGGCGATAGCCCTACTTCTCCGGTAACATGAATTCGAAACCACCATGACATCGCAGGGAAAGAATTCACTTTTATCGATGCACTATCGCTTCCAGAATTATGTTTGATACTGCGGACCATGCGCGCAATGTCCGTGTCGCGCAGTCGCGCCGAGTTGCAACGCGGTGCTGCGCAGTTGTCATCAGCTGCTACGTCAGACACGGACATCTCAGTTGTGTGACCAAGGCTGCTACACCAGGTGGTCGGAAGTGGGTGGGGCGGTATCCGGTGCCATCCCTGTCCTCATCGCGACAGGGCGCCGCAAGGCCACCGGCTTGTGTACTGCGCTCGGAATGCTCAAAAGACGAGAGGCGTACATTCGAAAGCCAAGCATATGCTGATTACAAATATGAAATTGATGAAAAAGTGTGTGGTTGGGGGTTGGGGGTATTTTCAGAGAGAGACATGCTTGTTACTGAAAAGGGGCACTAATTTTACAAGGAGGCAGGGTTTCGAATCCAGCGATAGTTCGCGTCTAGCGGAGCTTGAATAGCGACATAAATTTTGGAACAGAAAAGCTGCACGACGAGTGGGGTTGTTTTTCAGGACGCCGGCCACTTCTGATTGGTAAAGGGGCGCCAATTTTACCGGGGGGCAAAGATTCGAATTAATCAATAGTTGGAGGGCAGTGGAGCTTGGATTGCCGGATAGTATGTTGTGGCGCTCCTCTGGCTGCCCAGGGGCACCCCATCAGATCCAGGAGCGCTTCCAGATACTCCTGACACCTTGATAGGGGCACACGTTTGCTCCCACAACAGCCCTCGAATTTCTGCGGCAACTACTAAAATGCGTTTTATCGCGGGCACTTCGACGGCCCTACTGATGACAATTGGGTGTCGATTAGGCTCGTTGAAAAGGCGTGAGGGGAGACAGTTTTCCTCCCCCCGTCAACTGTGTCCATGCGACCGCTTAGGCTATGGCTATGCAGCTATCTTATGTGGTATCTATCAACTGCTCACCCTTTAGACTACAATATCCAGCAAGTTACACCACTCTGAAGTCGGGCCTTCTCAAAGAGTGCGTGATAATTTATGTCACCCTGGTTCACCAACACTAGCAGTTCATGCACTCTTAAGCCTAAATAATTAAGCAGTTAAGTTCCATGCATTGATGTTATTATTCCATGATGATTAATGTTATTATATTATTATTTTATTATGATGATTGACGATGATTGATATTATTATTATTGATGTTATTATATTATATTATTCCATGCATTGATGTTATTATTCCATGATCATTGATGTTATTATTCAATGCATTGATGTTCTTATTTTCTGGCACATATGAAGTCGTCCATGATGACACGTCGGTTGAGAATTAACCGCCCGGGACCTATCCTACAGAGATGATGCTTCATCACATATCTAAGGCATGATAAACCTCAGAGTTGATTTGAATTAGGCATGCGAGTCCAGTACTCAATGGAGGCCCTCATAAAGGCTGTGCCGTATGAGAGCGCTGCAATGTATATATGTTGAGCTCCTACTCCTACCTAAGTTGCTATATATCTAGGCACTTTCCAGGCTCTCATATATATATATTATATATATATATATATATATATATATATATATATATATATATATATATATATATATACACACACACATATATATATATATATATATATATATATATATATATATATATATATATATATATATATATATATATATATATATATGCGTGTGTGTGTGTGTATAATATATACCTATATGTGACACAGGTTGTGTTACCCGAGAGTGTACGATGTATCCCGATCGTGTTTGTGAGGAGCATTAAATGATCCGTGGAGAATGGGATACTATATTTGCAACTATGTACACTATGCAACAACTGCACTATGTTTAAACAAAGCGCAAAAATACACATTTCAGCACTCTTCAACAGCTTCTACGTGCTGAAAGTTTGTTCAGGGTAGTCTAAGCCTAATGCAAATTATCTCTGTCATACAATAGAATGGTTCATCAAACATCACCAGCGTGTACCAGGCCCCGAGATATAAATTATCAGCCGGCTTGTTGCTCTGGGTGATTTAACGCTCATATGCGACAAGGTGTAGGACCTAACACCAATACACTGCAGACTAGTGCCATAGGAATTCATGCACACATTGTGAGAGGTGAAGAACAGTGCAATCCAATGGACATTGCTGCCTATGCTTTGAGGCTTGATAGATACCAAGTGAAATAGCTACATAACCATACCATAAACAGCCGATCCGGTCAACAAATACCTGTGTTACTTGGATGGAGCGCTGGCCTGCATTGGTCTCCCCTGTCCTGGCAACACAGGGTTCGAGTCGCTTCACGCGCTCACATTTAGCCCCCGGCTGGGATGGTCAGTTGGCAGCTGGCCCGATAAGGCTGGGGGCGAGCTACCAGGCGGCCGTGTCGGTGCATTGATGGCACGTTAAACTTTCGGTCAAAATTATGCCGTAGAACTGGGATTCATGGATCGGGTGGTGGGGCCAGGGTTCACGCAACAAGCTCTGCTTAGCAATAGGACCCTGGTTCATAAAGCCACCACAGCAAGAACTCGGATTAAATTTATGTTAAAAAAAACTGAAACAACAGCAAAATTGAGCATAGGTACGTTAAAAAGCGCGTGGTATATTTCGTAGTAATTGCATCTTCATAATTAGCATGCTATCGGCTTTCGAATGGCAAATGTGTCGTCTTTTGAGCATTCCGGGCCATTGCTATGAACGGCGGCTGTGGCGGTCGGCAGCCGAGGAAGCCTGCGGCGGCTGAGGGATGGCAGCGCGCTCAATATGCCCCGCCGGGCGGCAAGCCCGATAATGCCGGCGGCTATACAACAGACGAGGCCAGGTTCGATGATGGCCCTGCCGGGATCAGACCAGAAGCCACGTGATTGCTGGGGGAGGGATTCAATGGACTTTGGAGGATTCCATGAGTGCTGTACTGTACGGTGAGACCTTTGTGTGATGCGTGGTGTTTATATTTATATATAATAATGTTTTTCGCCCACAGCGTAGTCGTAGGATAAACCTGATGGCCAATAGGGCTACATAGATCATGAGATGTCCATTAAACTATATTGTTCGAACTCAACGTTTCGTTACATTCCGTAACATCTTCAGGAGCAAAAACAGTAAAACCATGGCGATACAAAAACACAGTTACACGTCATTCATACAGTGACTGGAAACACCGGATGCAAGACGAAGCACGATCGGTTTCATTTATCAATCCATCCCGCCAGCTAAAACCTATTGTATGATTTTTTACGGAAAAGATGATGCCATAGTATTTAGGCTGGGGCGCTGTTAATGTGTGTACAAAGACTCCATAATACGGAGGTCGAAGATCGAATTACAACGGGACAAGATTGAAAAGTGGTCGATGTAGAAGTGTGTATCACACGCAAATGAGTGTTCCCTGACTGGTGACGGGTCGGGGTTGCAGAAGACACGCTGAGTGCGGTCTGATCTCCCTAAATGCTGTTGTACCCTACAGCATAGACTGCGCAGGGTAGACACCACGTACGATTCCTCACGCGAGGCACAACTGAAGCGATATACTACCGAGGGTAAACACCAGTTTTAGGAATCCTGTCCTTATATCGGAAAAAGGAGCCTATTATGAACGAATTCACGAGATGATCTTGGGGTCCATGTAATAGCCATGTAAGTTCGACAGTAATGGAATAGTTCAGACTTTAGATTATCAGACTGCTGTCCGAAAAAAGGAAGAACAAAGTACTTGGGCAGCTTCGGAAACTGGAAGCATCTGGAAGTATTGTACTCTGGATTGAAGGAATACGTAATGCAGTAGTAATACGTCTGGAAATAAGTATTGCCTGTAAGTACCTCAAGCATCCTATATGGTCTGTCAAAATCACATAAAGCTTCTGTCTCGCTGAGATCATTTTCTTCTGCTTGCGGCACGCCGGGTTTCAATTTGGCGAAATTCCTTCTGCCGGTCAGACTTGTGCTCGACTCGAGTTGAATCAAGAATCGACTCATGAATAAATCGTTTTTGGATGAGTCGAGAGTTGAATCGATTCTTTTCCACAAAACATATTTTGAGTCGTGAGTTGAATCACATCTTTGTAAAAAAATAAATGAGTTGAATCATGAGTCAATCATTTGAGTCACAATGAGTCATTTGAGTCTTGTGACTCAAATGCATGTTATGAACAAATAATATGAAGCATGTATCTGTGTTAATATTATGTCATGACACAAAGTAGGGAGTAAAAACACAGCATAATTATTCATGCTTAGCAATGCAATTGTCAACTTCTAATCTGCCAGTGAGTAAAGAATGAAGTGTACCAGTACTGAAGTTATTTACCAAAAACCAATTACAATAACTACAAATAATTATTAATGTTAAGCTTGGTATCCACAATCAGTATCATGCACGAGTCAATCCTAGTGCCAGGAGCACAACACATAAATGGGTTGTAATTGTGAAAAAGAATATGGAACCGACATTGTCCTGCACTGGAATTGGCATCTGCACTGAATAAAATTATGTTGGCTTGTTATTTGTCACCTGCGCGTCTGATATCATATCAGACGTGCGTGTGACAAATAACAAACAAAGGTACCTTTACTAGAAGGTAGATGGAAGTCTTCTTTCAAACCTGCATGACGTCATCCGAAGGTTTTTTAAAACATATGGTATCAATTTGTGTAATTTGGTTCATTTGGTATCAATTTGGCTGCAGATTCCTTTTTTCTCCTATATATGAAGGAAATGTGTACTGGATATAACATATTTTAACCAGTTTAATATGTCTTCTGTAATATCCTACAACTTAGTCTGGAATACAAGCATGATCTTTTTTTGTGAAAAAATAGCATTGTTCAATCTTCAAGTATTACCCCTCACACTTACTTTATATCACAATGCATCCGAGTCACAGTCAGCTGACCGCCAGTCAGCTGTTGGTAACGTCACTCGAACATACAGAGGGGAGGGTGCGCAGATGCTATTTCACGATCGTGAAAACCTAACCTGACCTGACCCTTATAAATATTCCTGGTGACACCCTTGGATCATTCAGTGCACCCAGCTGCGGGGGTGTCGGTACATTTGAGTGACGTCACCAACAGCTGACTGGCAGTCAGCTGACGATGGCTTGGATACATTGTTGAGATAAAAGAAGTGTGAGGGGTAATACGTGAAGAATACCGGCGATATATACCTAATATATACCGAATATATACCGAATTAAGGCAGAAACATACGGTTTTCGATGTCAAAGAGTATTCAAGTGCATGAAGTGTTGAACTTCTTCTTTATCACGTCTATGACACACCAGGTACGGATGATTATACGCGATGTGCTATATTTGTAGAGTGAAGATTTTGATTGTTTATTTCTTTCCCAACTGAAAAGTTATCATTTGCAGGTAAAATGAGTGGTCGCATCGTCATTTTTTACGTTAAAATACCATGCATTCAAAATAAAAATTCCAAAGAATCAAAATTTACCTTGATCTCCAATTATACCCAAAGTTTTAGGAAAAATAATATATTCAACAGATCAAGATGTTTCAATGTTTTTCGTTGGCATCTTTGTTAGCATCTAAATAAATACTAATTCCCTTCTTTAATCAGACACAGATGAAGATGCGTAGACATCAAACTGTCTGTCGAATAAATCATTTTTGCAATAACTGTTTTCACATCACATTTTGGGGAAGAGGGGGATATCTGAACATGTTCTGTTTTCTGAACACCTACCTTTGGTCGTCTCCCACATCATGTTCAGTGCATAAATAACAAAAAGATGGCAGTATTCATAAATGATGGACCTGTCACTACCAAAACATGAAAGTCTGATCACATAATTCTACCTATACTTTGTGTACAGAGGTTGCGAAGTTCACAGGAACCATTGTAGGCTTCGAAGAGCAGTTGGCTTTAGGAAACCATAAGGAAGTGACTTCCTTTTTTTTGTGCAATTACACCAGCATTTTTTAGTGCTACTAATAGCTTGTACCACAACAGCTACAGTGAGGTAATCCTGAACAACAACATTTTCATGTTCAGGATAGGGCACACTGCTATCAAATAATCATGTTTTAAAGTTGCTCTTTGCAAGTGGTTAGAGGATTTTCATTGAAAGGAACTGTTTGAATATGGATAGCTTGTTCATTTTTGTGTTCAGTAAACACAGTACAATTACTGGTTCAGCCATACCGAAGCAGCAGTAGAGCTATTTCTTGCATAATGCCTAAAGTGTTCAGTACCCCCCCTCTTCCCCGATGTAAACAAAAAAATATATATATATATATTATTATTATTATTATATTATATATATTATATTTTATATATATATGTATATATATATATATATATATATATATATATATATATATATATATATATATATATATATATATATATATATATATATATATATATATATATATATATATATATATATATATATATATATATATATATATATATATATATATATATATATATATATATATATATATAGTGTGTGGGCAGTGCACACCAAATCATATGGCTTATGAGTCTGATACCATTGAGTCAGATCTGAATTGATTCAAATTTATGTTTGAGTCATGAGTTGAATCGGATCTCTGTAGCTCTGAGTCTGAATTGAGTCGAATCAAATAATTTTGACCTGCTGTGAATCATGAGTTGAATCGGATTTCAAGATCTATGAGTCAAATGTGAGCCGATTCAAAAAATTTGAGTCGAGCACAAGTCTGCTGCCGGTACTTTCCGATAGCGCAAAAAATGAGTATACTGTTAAGAATTCGTTTGAGTTTGCCAAAGAGATTACGCATATCGACATTGATGATCGGATTTGTATAGCTAGTTTTGATGTGGAAAGTTTATTTACCAACATTCCTTTGAAAGAAACAATAGACATCTGCATTCGTGCTATGCTTAGCACTGCTGATCATGTCATGGGAATTTCAGCGAAGTATTTCCGCTCTCTCCTTGAGCTTTCGGTGTTTAATTTATTCTCAATATTTAACCAAAAACTGCACAAACAGAAGGAAGGAGTTGGCATGGGCTTGCCGTTAGGTCTCACGTTCGCGAACATCTTCATGGGCTTCCACGAAAAGAGATGGTTAGATTCATGTCCCCTTGAATTCAAGCCAATCTTTTACCGCCGCTATATCAAGCGGCTCCAAAATGCATTGATGTATCACCAGTCCGATGACATTGCTTCAGCCAACTTCAGCGGTTGACAATTATACGTGCTGCCTCGCGAGCCAGGCTGCGGCGGGAACGATATGTGATGCGGATGTCATATGTGAATAGAAGGTAACCTGTATACAAGGAAATGCAGTTTTGTTATTGCGAGTGTGGAAATGGCTACTTGAAGGCAGTTTAACCTGGGCGGTGCAAGGACACGGTCAATTTGAAGAGCTGAAAAAACCGTGCACCACACTAGACATATATTTGGTGATGTCTATGGTGACCCAGTGGCTCTGTCGGTCTGAACGAACCAGGGCCGGGTGCGCTTAGCAGAACGGCAGGCTGACGGGTGCCTGGTTTCGCCCGGCAAAGCGAACGGGTTAACGCTTGCTTGCTGAAATGAGCCGACTTTGATCCATTGGCGGGCAGTGGCGGACAATGGGACTTGTGACATTGAAGACGATGCATCAAGTATGCAATGAATAAACAACTGAATACTGTTATGATTTATGGGGTACAGGACAATTTTCTGCAATGTTACTCCACTATTGCTAGGGTTTTGGCTATGCCAAAAGAGCAAGAATCACCTAGCGCTAGTTAATTTTTTTAAGGAATATTTGTCTGCGGAGTCCAGGTCTACATGCATGGGCATTTACGCCGATGACATTACAAGTAAATGTTATGTTGGTGAGGAGAAACCAGATTTTGTTTGCATTACTGAGGCATGGGTCAGTGAGGGATATTTTGGGGATAACCTGCAGGACTATGAGGTCCAGGGATGTAATATGTTTTCATGCAATAGGGGTCCAGCAGTGAAAGGGGGTGGTGTAAAGCTCTATGTGAATAGCTTCTACAGTTCTCAAAAAGTAGCAGATGGTGTAAAAAATGTGTCTGTGGAGTCCATTTGGCTTGATGTTGCTGTGGGAAAAGGCAACAGCAATAAACTGAGGATAGGAGCTTTGTATCGATCAGGAACTTTGCCACATTCTCAGCAACTGGAGTTCGATAAGGTGATTTGCGAGGAAATCAGTAGAAACTTTCAGAGGAAATGCCTTATTCTCGGTGATTTTAATCTAAAAGGATATGAAAATGTTGGTGTTGGCTCACCATCATGTAAACTGTTTAGGAAATGCCTTGAAGAGGACTTGTTCTTACACCAGTTTGTAACGGAACCAACCAGGAAGGGCTCATTCTTGGACCTTGTCTTCTCAGATTTAAGTGATCTAGTTCAAGACTTGACTGTAGGAGAAACTCTGGGAAAAAGTGACCATAACATAGTGCGATTTAAGGTACAAATAGCAGGGACAATCAAGGATAATTTGGTAAAGATTCCAAATTGTAACAGGGCAGACTTTGACTGCATGAGAGAGGCTTTAAGTGACATAAAATGGCAATAATTTTTTATTATTTAAATGCCTGTGAAATGTGGGAAAAAATCAAATCTTGAGGGAAATTCAGATTAGACATGTCCCCCAAAAGCAAAGGCGCAAAAGAAGGATAGGAAAGCCAGCATGGCTTACACCAGATTTGATGAGATCAATTAAGGCTAAGAAAGATGCATTTAGAGTATTTAAGGAAGCTTCAAATATCGTAAATCTAAGGTCATATCAAAAAGCTAGAGATGCTGTGAAGCAGAAAACCAGAGCAGCAAGGCGAGCAAAAGAATTGGATTTGGCTAGGAACTGTAATGGGGACAGTAAAAAGTTCTTCAGTTTCTACAAGCTAAGTAAAGTTTCAAGCACAATTGGTCCACTGGAAGTAAATGGGACTATATTGAGTGAGGATGGTGAGATGGTTGAGGAGCTGAGCAAGCAGCTTAAATCAGTGTTTACAGTGGAGGATGTGACAAATCTGCCAACCGTGAACCACAGTTCAGTGACAGGTGATCAGATACACGATGTTGATTTCATTGATAGTGATGTTGTTTTCAATTATATCAGAAAAATAAAGCCAAACAAGGCAGCAGGACCTGATGGAATTTATGCTAGGGTATTGCGGGAAGCTGAAAAGGAACTGGCAATTCCACTTAGTATAATATTTTGTAGATCAGTTTCACAAAATGAAATTCCAACAGAATGGAAAAGGGCAAATGTAGTTCCTATTTTCAAGAAAGGAGAAAGAGGGAAAGTTGAAGATTATCGGCCAGTAAGCCTCACATCCCTAGTCTGCAAGGTACTCGAATCAATTATCAAGGATAGAATAGTTAGTTTTCTGGAAGGAAACAGATTGATTCAAGATACTTAACATGGGTTTAGAAAAGGGAGATCGTGTCTCACAAATCTCTTGGACTTTTTGAATTTTGCTACAGAACAATTTGATCAGGGAAATCAGGTTGATGTAGCATATCTTGACTTTAGTAAGGCCTTTGACAAGGTACCCCATAAACGGTTAATGATGCAGCTTCAGGTCCATGGCATTGCAGGTAGCATCCTAAAATGGATAGAGTTGTGGCTTTCAGATAGACAGCAGTGAGTGATGCTAAATGGTACAAAGTCATCATGGCAAAATGTTCTTAGTGGAGTCCCTCAGGGGTCGGTACTGGGGCCACTTTTGTTCATTATATTTGTGAATAGCATTGATGTGGACTGAGCGGTAAGGTTTTGAAATTTGCGGATGATTTGAAGATCTTTAGGGCAATAACAGGGCACAATGAGCAGGTTTTGCTGCAGAACGACTTAGACGAGCTTGTGAAGTGGTCCGAAAAATGGCAAATGAAGTTTAATTTTGATAAGTGCAGTCATGCATGTAGGTAGGCAGCATATGAGGGCGCCATACTTGATGGGTGGCCAAGTACTATCTGTGACTCAGCAGGAGAAGGACTTAGGTGTTATTTTGAACACAAAATTGGGGGCATCAGAACAGACCAAAGAAGCCAGGAAGAAGGCACTAAGAATGCTTGGGGCAATACAGA
The DNA here is from genome assembly GCA_034440615.1 of Ashinkailepas kermadecensis. Taxonomy (NCBI): domain Eukaryota; kingdom Metazoa; phylum Arthropoda; class Thecostraca; family Neolepadidae; genus Ashinkailepas; species Ashinkailepas kermadecensis. The sequence continues at coordinate 22,542 of JAOTOM010003405.1, forward strand.
GGAATGTGTCATACAAAAGTGAGGAGGTCATCAGGAAGCTTTACTGTGCATATGTCAGGCCACATTTAGAATACTGTGTCCAAGCTTGGTCCCCTAGTTATGAGAAAGATTGTTGGCTTTTAGAGAGAGTACAAAGGAGGGCAACAAAAATGGTTAATGGTATAGGCAACCTGGCATATGAGGAAAGATTGAAGAAATTGAATATGTTTTCACTTAGATATAGAAGGCTGAGAGGAGATCTCATTGAGGTTTTTAAATTTGTTCATAGTCAGGAACAGGGATATCTCAGGGAAATGTTTAAATTCAACAGAAATGATGCAATTAGAGGTCATCAATTCAAAATTAAAGTTAATCACAGCAGGACAAGGTTAAGACAGTCTTTCTTCACCAACAGGGTAGTCCAACATTGGAACCAGCTGCCAGGAACCATTGTCAGCAGCAACACACTGAATATCTTTAAAAAACGGCATAGACAATCATTATAAGAATAGGGGGCTTGTTTTTCTGTATTCCGGGGAGGGTTGATAGACAGATTTGGTGGGCAAATGGTTCAGTGTCCAAAGTGCAACCAAGAAGGGCCCTTGTGGCTCATAGTTGCATTGATCTTTTATGTCTTTATGAATGTTTAATCACCATGTGAATTGGTGACGTGAGCCACTGCGACATTGGACGTTCTGGTTGCAATGTGGTGACGTTTGGGTAATCGATGACAATGAGACGTAAATTTATATTTAAATATAAAACTTTTCGTTATATTTCCTACGTTTCAGTTATTGTCATCATTTGGGTACAAGGTTTTCAAATCGACGTCGATCTAACAAAATGACTAGTCATAACACGTGACAAATGCAATTTGCACATCTGACAAAACTGTTCAAGACGACAAGAAGACAACAACATGAAGAACAATCTTACAATTACTACAGGACAATTGTACGAGTGTGTGTGTGTCTGTCTGTGTGTGTGTGTGTGTGTGTGTATGTGTGTGTGTGTGTGCCTGTGTATGTGCCTGTGCCTGTGTTTGTGTCCGTGTGACAATGTGCATGTCTGTGTTGCTGTGCATGTGTCTGTGAGTGTGTCCATTCTCCCTTGGTCGTCCTCAATCTGGATTTCGGTTACGGTGGGAAAACCACCCCTCAGTGTACATCTTAAGATTGTTTGAGCCGTGATGAGTGTCGTTCTGAAAAATCCCGTCGACATATTCGTGGTATCTTCAGTGGCGATGTACGCTGCCTCGAGCAATGGACGTTGCTGTTTGGTGACGTGGGCATGCAACAGGACGAGCATCTGCCCAAATGGGAGGATGCAGCGGCGTTGCACGACCACCTCACCAAACAGCAACGTCGACTGCTTGAGGAAGCGTACGTCTCCACAGAAGATACCTTGAATATGTCGACGGGCTTTTTCAGAACGACACTCATCACGGCTCAAACAATCCTAAGATGAACATCAAGGGGTGGTTTTCCCACAGTAACAGAAATCCAGATTGAGGACGACCAGGGGAGCATGGACACACTCACAGACACATGCACAGAGACACAGACACTTATGCTGGCACAGACACAAACACGGACACATACACAAACACAGACAGACACAGGCAAAGATACAGACATAGATACAGATACAGACACAGACACACACAAACACACACACACGCACACTTGTCTTGTGGCAATTGTAAGATTGTTCTTCTTCCTGTTGTCGTCTTCCTATCATGAACTGTTTTGTCAGAGATGTAGCTCGCATTTGTTCACCTGTTGTGACTGGTGATTTTGTTACGTCAATGTCGATTTGAAAACCGTGTACTCTGATAAAGCCAATAGCCGAAACGTGGGAAATATACCGAAAAGTTTTCAATTTATGCATCAATTTAAGTCTCATTGTCATCGATCACCCCTTGCACATCCTGTGATTTCGTACACCTGCCGTATGTCCTTCCAAACTGGTCTGCCTGTCTCGACCAGCCACTGCATAATATACCCTTTTCACGTGTGTCGCATGTTAGCTTGCAAATTAGACTCTCCATATTTTGATGCCGTCGTTATTGTACTGACCCCATCATCTGACCTATTGTATCCAAGACTCCGTAGTGACGGAAATTTCAGCATGGACAAATTTCAAAATAAGTTCGATGTCAAATCCCTGCTTACAAACACCCCAGTAGGTAGTGCTTAAACAGCTATGCCGCGAGTTTTCGAAAACGATTATGGTCAGGTGCCCGTGCCGAAGACATATTTCGATAAATTGGCCAAGCTCTGTGAAATTTGTTTCTTGAAGTTGAACAACCTAAAGTAGAATAATATCATATTATGCTTATCCTGCTCAAAAGAAGCCGAGATACTCCAAAATTCCGAACTTTTTCTGGACGACGCTGTAACCGATGAAACAGGTTAGCAGCAGGAGCAGCAGCGATGGATAGCTTATATTATTCAGCATTCTTCAATGCTGTAGAACATCGCTGGATGTTTCAGATTCCATCCAGGCTGGGCTATTCGATAAGAGGTCATTTCATTTTGCTTACGGCTTGTATCTCGCGATGGCAACATGGAACACTGGTGAGCGATAAGACATTACAGCATGAGAACAGCAATTTTGCTCCAGTTGCGTGGTGCTGTTCGCGTGCTTGCTAGAAACCCACTCATATTCGCCACAAACGCACGTTTTTTACTGAGCAGAATTACAGAGAGGCGCTCGGTACAAAATTTGACTGGCGAATTAGCTTCATTATCCACCAGTTTTCCTACAATTTGACGTTGGAGCCACTGTTTTTGGCTATCGCGTGTTGCGTGGTGGCGGCCGAAAGCTGAAATAGTAGCGTAATAGCCCATGATGGCTCGATCAACTAATGAGCCCCGCCCACTTTTTGCTCGTGTGGTTGTGAGTCGCCGTTATTCCCACGAGTTTTTGCCACAGTACGTACGATATGGAACGACTTGCAAACAAATGCATCGTGCGTTTAAAGTCTACCACCACGCTTCTCGAGTTGCAACGGTGTAGCGCTTCCGGAGATACATCAGAGTTAATTTATCATGCCCCGGCAAAAGAAAACTTCATAAAAGCATGAAGCAAAAAGGAAAACATACTGTTACCACAAAAGCAAAAGCAATTCAAAGGTGTCTGTCAACAGGAACTGCCTGCGCCGAAAATAAGCCATCTTTGGCGGTTGTTTGTGATTGATCGGCCGGCGCTCAGCAAGACAACGCTGTTTGGCACGTGATGCTGGTGTGTACGCTTGCATTGTTTGTATTTAATGTTCGAGGAAGTAAAATTTGAATGGATAATTAAAATTATGACAATGATGAACGAGCGATGAGGTTGGCCATGTAGCTTGAATCAAAGCCATGCATTTGCTTCAAGTTTTTTTTTCGTCTTGCGATCATCTCCGAAATTTGTGTGTGCAAAAGCGTACATTTTATGTTTCACAAATTGTTGCACAATTTGGAGTGTGTTATTCCAATGTAATCGGATGCAAAAGCTCCACAATTGCATTTCATTTACACAATTGATGGCAGGAGGTCGCCTCGCATACAATTATGCAGCTATTAGTGCTGTTTATTCAAGTCACTGTGTTGTATGTGTCCCGACAGCGAGGCCATGCTTGCTTCCACTGCAGACAGCTGGTATTGTGTTGTTTAAGGTGGTACAAAATGCACTCCTGGAACTACCCATAGAACCCATTGTTCCCACATCGGAACATAACGGGCATTCACTAATATTTGGCAGATGGCTAATAGTTTGCAAGGGAGAGGATCCATACGTTTTGAACACATCATGAAGAACTTAGGACACTGGCTCAATTATCAGTTCATGTGGAGAATTTAAGCCGACATGGTGTTCGAGACTAAGTGGCAGAATTGATGTGGAACACTCAGAACGCTACAAGTCGTCGGTTGTTCGTCACTCATTGGCGTTAGGCATACCCAGGACTACATATGCTATCCTAAGGAAGATTGAGGAAACGGGAATTACGAAGAGAGGAACAAACCACGCAGAAGATGGGTGTGGCAAAGGCGGGCGCTCAATACGAACAACCACCGCAAAAGTAGCAACTACCCCAACGCCTACTAGCGTGGCGTTTAATATAAGCGCGACATACGTTGATGTAATTTTACAAGAGCACATGTTTAAACACAACAGAATGGAGAAAGCACAAAAAGTGACACCGAGTGAGTATAATACAAAGCAAACGAGCATCCGATCGTTGGCATAAAATGTGTTTCACTACGGTCGTGGAATTGATGACTCAAATTCATGGATGACGGGAGTTACATTACGTTTTCTAATAAAGAAATGCCGTGCAACCACGGGTCCTACACGGGCCGAGATGGCGACGTGCCTGATCATGTCAAGTACTGTGAAATCGGCAACTTTCCTCGAAAGCTCCTCGTGCCGGTCGCAATCTCCCCAAAGGGAGTAGTTACGCCAGTTATCTCCCAGAGCCGCTCGGACGCGGGTGGCGTTATGTACCGCGAAGAGCGCCTTCGTCGGGATGTGCTGCCGCACATTGGCACACATTATCCTGATGGTGGTGATGTGGTTTCGCCAGACCTAGCCGCGGCGCGCTACGTCCGTGATACCCGGCTCCTGCTGGAGGAAGCCGGCGTGCCAGTTATAGAGCGGACCAGTAACCCTCCACACCTGCCCTATTTGCATCCGACAAAGGACTTCTCGGGTATAGCTAAGGAAGAGGCCATGCAAGGGTGGCTGGGAAGCTACAGCTGAGAAGCAGCTGAAGATTAGCATCAGGATGGAGCTGTCGCACCTGGCAGTGCCGCAGTCGGAAGTCGGAAGTGCCGCACATGGTGAGGAGGATCTGGGAGCGCGTGCGCGCTGCGGACAGGCACTGCCTCCATAGCCTGCTGCATTGAGAGTATGGCAAACTAGATGGCTTTGTGTAGTCGTGTGCCATTTTTGTCGATGTGTCTCAATAAATATAATCGGTGCAGACGATTGACTTGTGTGTCAATCATTGGTGATCACCCATTGTATCTGTATGGTAGAGGCTATGCTGGCACTGTAGTGGTCGGCAAGAGGGACTTTGATGATCCTGTTTCACATGACATAATGTGCTCCATCCGACCTGCTGCCCATCCAATTCCCACTATGGAGGTACGTCTGCACTGATGACACCTGATTGCCTTCCGAAACATCAGAGGATGCCATAAAGAGCCGATGTGGGATGCAAATCAACGGCAACATATCCCTGGGCATTGCGAAAGGTCGTCGGAGGCCGTTGGATGTTTGCTTCCAACTGCAATTCATTGCATGTATTTTGGTGGCCGACCATTTCGCTGCAAGTGATATGGATATCACAAGCGGAGAAAATTGTGAATGCTGTTTTTCCCTTTCACCGCAGAATCGCTGCGGCTCAATGAGGAAAGGGGAGGGTGCAGACGAACTGCCGGCGAAAGATCTGTGCGTGAGCCGACGATCGCGAAGCCAGGCTGGCAACTTTGGAAATGTCGTGACCAGAAAATGTAGCGATTACAATAGATGCGTCGGCCGCAGGGAGCAACTATTCCGAGATGGCCAAAGCAGCCTGTTGTTAGCTGAAGTGAGCTGAACTGTGAAACCTAACAGTCCCAGCCAATATCAGATACAGATAATCGCTGAGCTCGATGTATGGCAACCACGTGGATAATCAATACAGCAGAGAGCGGCAGCTTACCACCGTCTTATCGCCCGCTATGTTTATCGCCGTATTTTACCACATATGGGCTGTAAGTCAAACGGTGGCGAGACCACACGTCTGGAGAGGATGCGCGCCCGGTCTCTGTGTTGTGGCGCACGCGTATTGTGGACTACACCGGTCAGTGGCGGTGCTGCTAACAGCCGGCTCTCAGTGTCCCGCTGTGGCCGTGTCCTCTTCATTCACCAGTGATGCACTGCGGTCAGCAGGGGTCAAACGCATACTGCGACCTCTGACCTGCCAGAAACATGCCGTACATAATGAAGACACCGCGCAGCCCACTATGGGCGGCCCAGAAGCGCGGCCCAATGCTGTTTACAGAGCTGTAAAGTCAGCTGGTGAAGTCAGCTCTGACTCCACCAGATCAGAGCGCGCAGGTAGGATATACTACAGAGATATAAAGTCAGCTGGTAGAGTGAGCTCTGACTCCACCGGATCGGAGCGCGCAGGTAGGATATACTACAGAGATGTAGTAAGCTGGTAGAGTGAGCTCTGATTCTACCAGATCAGAGCGCGCAGGTAGGATATACTACAGAGATGTAGTAAGCTGGTAGAGTGAGCTCTGATTCTACCAAATCAGAGCGCGCAGGTAGGATATACTACAGAGATGTGGTAAGCTGGTAGAGTGAGCTCTGATTCTACCAGATCAGAGCGCGCAGGTAGGATATACTACAGAGATGTAAAGTCAGCTGATAGAGTGAGCTCTGACTCCACCAAATCAGAGCGCGCAGGTAGGATAAAATACAGTGTAAAGTCAGCTGGTGGAATCGGCTTTGACTCCACCAGATCAGAGCGCGCAGGAAGGATATAATACGATAAGGCAGCTCTGATGGTGAAGCGTGCTGATCTGGAGATGTCCACAACCACTATCACTCCTGTGGCTGGACAGCGTCATACAAATAACGTATTGTGTATCGAAAGTATGTGTTACTATTTTGCAATGCTATGATGTGCGAACATTCTCAAGTTTATGAAGCTTTTGAACAAACGATAATTTCTTACTAACCTTGCGCCGTAGGGAATACCGATTCAAGCTATCAGTTTATTCTTACGAGGTCAAAAATATAACAATGTGGCCCACAATATTTCTTATCTTGAAGTGATCGGTTGCATTATCAAGCATAACCCCGAATGCCCTGGTGTCAAGTGATTGATATCAAAATGGGGAAGCAGACACCCAACCTACTCGTATTTCGCTTGCTTGCCAATGGAACATTTACCAACGGAAATGAATGTAGAACAAAATGGTCGGTAGTGCTTGTTACCTTGCCACTCCTTGTGCGTTATCGCAGAATGTGCTAGGTATACAATGATGTGCAGACAGAATATGTAGCAGCCACCAGAGCAGAAGGGAGAAAAGTAACTTTTCATCGCCGCATAGCCCTCTAACATATCCATATTATTCAGGGTTGAATCCCTTCAGGCGGATAATGTCAGGTGGGAGTATTCGAATTGAAACTTGCATTGCTGGATTTGAGCTTTAACTTCTCGCTTAATCTGAAGCGGTTTCTTTGTTAGCTCGTGATTATTTCTTCATCAGTTGTGTTCAATATCTGACTACATCTGCTTTGGTTAGTTAATATGTAACCATGAGTCTGAGAACGACGCTTTGCCGAGAGGCGACGTGACGTTGACCTGTCCCAGCTCTGTGACCCTGAAAGGAAGAGATACGCTTGCTTGGCGTACCGATCTCACTAATTTTGAAAAGGTATTCCGGATTTCGAAGCAATATTTGAAATGTTTCCGGTACAATCCTGGAAGGATATGCAAACCAAATAAACTACCTCACTACGAGGGTTACGACTGAGCGCGCTTTGGTCAAGTCGTCCACGGCTATAGTCGGCTATATCCGGCTGGCTTCAAAGCCAGCTGGATCTGCCAGTGATTCAATCCGGATGGCAGTGGTGGAGGAACAGTGTGCAATGGGATGATGACCGCTAGAAAACTATATTAAGCAAAGCATTATAGAATATCACTGCTACCGAACATGTGGCTAAATAGGCACTGGACAACTTGCGTGCGCTTAGACACATCGGAAGTGAATTAATCACAGCAGGTGAATGCATGGGGATATCGTACAGAGAGAGCAAATGTGCAATCATGAACTTTAATGATATTCAATACTTGTACAGGAAGGGGCGTCATAGCAAAGGTTGGGAGTGCACAGCATTGCGGGAGGTGGTTCGCCCATATGCTCCTGTGCCAAAAATGTGATTATTGAAGGGGCCCAAAAGAGCATTGGAGGGGCTCGAACCCCTCCAAAGAGACACGAAGTCCCACCAACGCAAATGTAGACGTCACTATTGCGATTGCCTTTTCCCGCCTCAATCTCATTGCAGACCTCTAAAGTTGAAAGCTGGGATGTCCATGGGAACATTGCGACTTTGAAACGTGGCGGAGCTGACCTCAATTCCTTTCTGCTTTGCATCATTTGCATTCTGAAGGGTCATCAAAACGTTACCATGTGATAATTGTGCCAAATTCATTCAACGTTTTCACCGGGAAAGTTGCAAAAGACTAACCCACCAGTTAAAACAAGGGGAGTCCGAGCGAATTTTGAAGAGATAATGATAAGATCAATCAGTTACGTCCGCGTAGTGCATCACAGCCATGAAATAGCGATGTCTAGTCACATGCTATTTGATGAGGTGCAAACACGGCAGAACAGCTGAGATGTTAGGATTTCCTAAGAAGTCGGGTGTCCGCAAATTATGAAGCTTTACATTTTTAACCTTTAGCGGAAATGTTTAACCTGAACCAATATAGAAATCATTTCATATGGCTCAATCTTTTACATCCCATGCAGCCAAATCTCCGCAATAATTAGCACTGTGAGCAACTCGCAGCAGGATCGGGTGTGTTAATTCCACCTCCATCCAAAGCATCTCAGGCTTCAAACACCCTTGTCCGTATCCAAGCTCAGCCTCTGCTGAATGTTGTTCGGCTGTCCACCAGCGTCCCCGGCTGCTTCCCCCCAACTCATTCAGAGCCACAATGTCCTGCACATCGGCCCACTAGTAATGCTGGCTGTGACTACTGTTGGTTTGTGTCTCTGTTAGAGCCAGAGATGATTGGAAATCAGTCAATAACGACTACTCTTCACTCGACTGGGAAAACCAACACGATGGGCGTTATCAGCCGGCACAGACGCGCCCGGCTCTGCCAATTGGCACAGACGCCGGGCTCTGCCAATTGGCACAGACGCGGCGGACGCTGTCAGACGGCACAAACACGCGGGGCATTGTCAGACGGCACAAACATACGGGGCACTGTCAGACGGCACAAACACGCGGGGCACTGTCTGACGGTACATACGCGCCGGGCGCTGCCAGACTGTACAGATTCGGCTGGCCTGCGCCGCAGCTGCATTCGTCACGGACGGGGCCGATGCGAGCGTTGGTGCTGTCGCAGACCGGCCCCTGTCAATGTTCATTGGTAGCCGGTGACGTCACCTGGGCGCAGGTTTGGGTTCGGCCGGTTGTCACGACAGGAATAAGTAGTACTTTTCCGACTGTACTCCTGACTAGCAAGTGTAGGTGATATATATAATTTATATGTCATGTGAAAGCTTGTTTCATGGCATTTCGATAATCGTGGTAAGCTTTTATATGATCGTCCTATTTATGGTGTAAATTGATGTTATTTATACCCTTGCAACATCCATCGACACTATTTAACTTAAACGCGGCCGCGCCGCCAGTGCTGGTAGCGCAGTTGGTAGCGCGCCTGTTTAGTAACCCAGAGACGCCGGGTTCGAGGCTCAGGACGGGCGAACTTTTCGTTGGTATTGACGGGGAATTCTCCTAACTAATGGCGCTAGACTACGATTTTGCTTACATGGGACGAGCTTTTGCATAAAGGGCTAGGGTTCGGCCATCACAACTTGTGCTATGGTTGATTACTTCTCTATCCCACCAGCCATAGGAAGCACGGAACGCATTCACGGCTTAGGACAGGGCGCAGGCCCCCATACTCACTGGCACGGACAGAGTGGGATCAGGGGCAGGGGCAGGGGCAGGGGCAGGGGGCATGTCCCCCTGAATTGAATAATTTGAACCTTGACCCTACGGCGGTGCATGACAAATATTGAGCTGAAATTGACGTTTTCCCCACCCACCTGCACGCACCGGTCAAAATGCGTGATACCGTCCTGCTTCTTGAGGTGTGCATATGGGTGTTGATTTTTTTTTTTTATTACTGGAGGGAATACATGAAGGCAATGGGCAGACCAAAATGGATTTGGGGCCACACTCCACAAGGTCCCATGCTATGGGGAAGCCAACATTGAGGGGGCACTTTCCCCCTCCAAAGGATGTAAAGAAACACCCCTGGGTGTGCATATGATCAGGGTAGGCGATTGGTTATCAAAACTATTCAATTGAATATGTTTTCGAACAGTGAAATGACTTGACCCGCATTATGGTGAGTGATAGCGATGTCAGTTCCAAGCTCGGCTCCATGCCTCTCCAGATACTATCCTCAGTGAGCACACGTTGCCAGGACTCCATAAGCCTTGCTTTGGCAAGGACAGACCTCGACTATGTCCGGATCCTCGCGAAATACACGATGGCAAATTGGTCTGTTAGTTAGTTATTGTGGTTTAGGGGCGCATCGACTGTACACGTCATATAGCACCCATAACTCAGTCATTTATGTATAAAAGCGTGTGAACGCCACTTCGGACAACGAGTTATACGATGATGTCGAATCTGTTCATAATAAAACTGGTACTAGCCACGTCTGCATCAGTATGTTAATGGCCGGTGTAAATCACGAAAAATACAATTTCCGAGAGGAATTTGAAACGTTGTCCCGGGTGAACAAGGTCAGACTCGTCCCCTAATACTTCCCGAAGCCATACAAAGGAACGTCCAAAGTGACGTCTCCGTTCGTGGGCAAGCCGGTGACATGAAACTAAAATGTGTCGCACAGACATTCGTGGCGTGCATTTCGGGAGGGGCAGGATAATGTATGTAGGAAGGAAAATAATACTATAAAGGAGCTTTGAGTGAGGTAATATGAAATGAAAAATAAGGTATATTATTACAGCTTAGTTTGGACACAAGATATCACTCAAATATTCCCTCTTTCAAGGAAAACATCAGTCAGCTAGGTTAGGTTAGGTTTGGGTAAATATGCATAAGAAACCCCAAAGCCAATGCTTAGTTAAAACATGTGTTGTTCTGGTGTTTCCTGATGTGATTTGAAGGAATTTGAGATTTATTTAATGGGAAGTGAAAGCTTTTTGAGATATAAGCAGTTCAAGTTGATGTGCAGATATTCTAACAAACAGTAATTTGATGAAGAAAATAATATTAATATCATTCAAGTTACATTTTTGAAACACTAGAAAAACATCTTTTTGACAATGCAGGTACATGTTATTCCCCAGCCCTAAAAAAATATGGTAAGTGTGAGGAAAATGGGGCTTTGGATGGATAACAAAGAATACTGATGTCAGATTACAAAAAAAAATCCTAACTAAATCTAACCTAACCTACTGATGTAAGATCGCCTATAACATCCTGATGTTCAATCATCTAAAGCCTACTGATGTTGGATGTTGCATGTGATTTCCAAAAGAAATGGTACAGGTATGGTACCTTAATTGTACAATTGTACCAATCATACACTGTACATTAATTCACAATGTGATCAAGACATTGAGATAATGGAAATTATATATATATATATATATATATATATATATATATATATATATATATATATATATATATATATATATATATATATATATATATATACATACACACATATGTATTTCTTTATTTATTACTGAACCTGGTTTCAGTTTTCATGCTTGAATGTTTATCCTGTCTTCTTCCCATCTTTGACTATTTCTGAGTAGCTTGTTCTTCATTCAAGACAGTTTGATGGGAAGTACTTTTAGGACACTGGAAAGAAGTTGCTAGGTTATTTTGAAGAATTCCAGTCCATACATTTGTCTCCAAATTTGTCTTCATTGGGGCTTTCTATATATAAATACAAAGGTTTTTGGACTTTGGAAACGAAAAATAAGATGCAACACAATGTTTTCTCCTGAAAAAGAGACTAGGGTAGGTTTGGTTTCATGAGGATTGGGAGTGCTAACTGGAGCTGCATTTTTGTATATATTATAGCAAAGGTATATATAGCAAGGGCCGGGTTTGGCTTGGTTCTGCTGTTTATATATTTAACATTATTTTGCATTATCTACTACTCCTCTCAAACCCACAATGTTGGCATTACTTTGCTTCACAACAGAGAAGTATGTATTTGTGCTGGAAACTAATAGTCACATCATCCTAATGACATTCATTCAGAAACATGCTTTTATAATCTTCTTTCCTGCAACTGCCACCTCAGCTAAAATGCAAATCTTCTTCTGCATGTACAATTGTAAAAACCTAATCTAGCAAAGCATAGCCTACCCTTGCCTGGCCACTTTAACAAAAATAATAATTTCCAACCTTTTTTTTCTTTCTTTTTTTTAATTTTTTTTAAATTTTTTTTTCGTCCGCCACCCAAGATCAGGTGACCAGGAGACCTCCCCTTACCCAACGACTGCAAGTACCTTACGTTAACACCATAAAATAAACAGTAAAGTCGCGGCACTCCCAGCTAAGAGATGGAAAACAAATAAACGAGCATAAAAGCACCCAGTGTTAGAGCAATAAAACTAACAATAAAGAATGCTGAAAGTAGTCATACCCAAAGGAGGCATATGACTGGCCCTATATCCATCCCAAAGAGAAGTTGAGGCCTAAACTATAATGTTAGTAGCTGGTTTGTGACGAGATGGTAGTAGGCACTCCTAATTTGAAATGCATTTGTTTACTTAGGCTCCTCCCACAACTCCATCCAGCTAAGCATAAGCTTGTTGCTGGGTGGAATGTGGGAGGAACTATGGTTGGGTGTTTTTCAGCTTCTATATATGGTTAAGCACGCGCACGCGCACGCACGCACACGCACATGCACACCCACACCCGCACCCGCACCCGCACCCGTACCCGCACCCGCACGCGCACGCGCACGCGCACACACACACACACACACACACACACACACACACACACACACACACACACACACACACACACACACATATATACATACCTACATATGTGCATTCCTCTGATATTCAACAGACAGAGTGAGTGCATGAGTCATTTAGTATTTGTTCAAGAAGTATGTCTTTATGTGATTGTTTAGAACAGTCTTAGAATTTGGTATATCTGTACGCAAAAAATGTTTTGCTATGATAATATTCCAAAGCTTAGGTCCAAAACATTCAATGGTGAAGAGATGATAATTTTTGTTTGAATAGCAGTGTTGGAAGACCTTTGAACAATAATATAGAAATTGAGCAAGTTAAAGAAACACCTAAATAATCCTAACCTCATTTGAGTTTTACCCAGGAAGAAGTGTGTAAAATATAACTCGTGAAAACTCCAAACTGCAATAACAAAACCAAAAATGGCCCAAGTCAAATCATATCTCACACATGAAAGCTGAGAGTGGTCAAATGCTAATTACATTCATCAACATTGCATTGGAAAAATAAATTCCAAGAATTCACATATAACTCAAAAATCACAAATTCATCCTGCAAATAAGGACCTGGATGACCCTAGTTAGGAGTGATATCCCACATTGCTTTTCCAGTAATTATTACCCAGTTGTGATGCCATAGGCAAGCAATTACCAAACTGTGCACAAGTTGGTGCATGGCGCAGCATATATGTACATGTTTGCACATAGCATAACAAGAACAATATGATAGTTGATAGGAGACCAAAGCACATGCTAAGTTGGCATTAATCACCAGATTGGAGCCGAAACGGAAAGTTGACATCAATGGCATCAATGGCATGACAAAGTTGGCATTGCGTACGGCCTTAATTGACATACATCGTTTGAGATGCATGTTCTCCATCAATACCTACCACGGCCAGATTTTGCTACGCTAATTCAAGGGATGGTGCCTGTTGCTTCAAAGCCTATGACACGGGAACAAACATAAACAATAACAAAAACCTTGATGCTTCAATGAATGTGTATTACAAACGAGGAGGAAACAAACGTGGGAAAAGCGCCATAATAGTCCTGAAATGATAGCACCATATTTAGTAGGTTTATCAGTATAGTCCAAATCTGGAATATAATTCAGCAGTATTCTGGAATAAAAAGGCGCTTCTGGTATATGACGTCACGTGGCTTAGGTTTTGTCTAGTTTAAACCAAATATACTAGATCTGCGGACTTTGGAGTACCTGTTGTCTCTAGTTATCTTGGTCGCAGACACCGACCTCTGCGGCCGTCGACCGCCGCCACACCTGCCACCGCGTCGATAGTCACGCCAGTGCAGCGCCGCGAGGGCGCCCGCGGTGGCGGCCGTCTGGGCGCGCTTTGTCTTTCGGTGGATGGCTTTATGGCCGACACGCTCGGCCGAAACGGAAAGAAAATGCCACATTATCCATCACTCTGGCCCCACTTACCCACTGTGTATTCTCCATCTTCGCATCGACTCCCCTGAGCTTCGTTGGCGGCAAAAAAAAATGCAGGCATGAACCATGAGGGGAACATGGCTTTGCTCTCTCATCACTCACTTTTTGCATTGACGCGAGGTGTGTCTTGGGACAATATTTACAAGAAAACCTTATTCAGCCTGTGTGATTGAGGTGTTTAAGGCGGCTAAGTAAGCATCTGTAATGGGCGCATGCAGATGTCGGTACCTTAACCTGCAGCAAACAGATAAGACCAGTATTTTATTATCAAGCAAACCACGCGTTCCTTTTGTTAACCATCTAACGCGAACCAGCTTGGAAACTCAATTGCATGGGCAAACTTTCACGAGGGTGGAGTTTCAGTGTGTGGCACGACGGCAGAAAGGACAGGACTATGTAACGAAATTGTTACGCGACGATCTGGAATTCAAATGTTAACTGGCTCTTGCAGGTGGCGATAAAGATAATCGACGTCGACAAGGTGAAGGAAGACTACGTGCGAAGGAACCTGGGTCGCGAAGTCAAAGTGCTGTCCCGTCTAAGGCATCCAAACATCGTGCGACTGTTCGAGACCATGATGGTGAGCCCTCCACCCTCTCCCGCCTACCCCCTGGTGTCGGTAGGAAGTAGGTAGCCACGAAGGTCGATGACACTCCTTTCAGGTGGCGGTCACCCCTGGCAGTACCTACGAAGTGTCCCCAGCGCCCGCGGCGAAGAAGAAATGGCCTAAAAAGCGGCGTTGTGACGCCTCATCCCGCCAGCAGCTGGCTTCTATTGCAGACTGTCCGCGGATATTAATGCTTCCGCGACTTTTTATCAAGGCGCTGCCATCAATCAGTGGTCAGACAATGGCCAGGAGCCGGTCCCCGGTCCCCACCGAAACCATTACCGCTCGCCCGCCGCTGTATTTCATTTAGGGGGAGAATTGTCGGACACTGTCGCCGGTGCCGGCGCGCGCTGGCGGGCCGCCGGCGCGTGCTTGGCGGTGACCGGCCGTTCCCAACTGCTCTCAGAACTCATATGGAAATATATTGCACGATGAGTGTGGCCGGCAGTATTGTCGGCCGGCCGTATTGTCGCCGGATTAGCGCTCTGTCGACGGCAGAATCGGCTCGCGCCGTCATCATTCCAGCTCGGAGACGGCTGCAACGTGGCCTGCAGCCGGGTGAAATTCGGCCGAGGACGAAAGGCGCTTGAGGCCAAGCGGAATATGGTCCGGCCCTGACCGGAAGCTGGCAAAAAGCTGACTGGAAGCTGAGCGAGCAGGCCCAAGCTGCCGAATGTACGCAGGAAATGAAGATTGATCAAAGGCAGAAGCGGTGCCACCAGTCTCGTCCAGCAATGGGGAGGGGGTGGGGGCGTCAAGCGGTTCTCCACGAGGACTCCTTCGAAGCTCAGGGAAGGTCTCCATGCATAGTTTGTGTTTTCTCTAGGAGCATTCTGTTAAATCTCATGATCTGAGGCATTGACACGGGGCATTGACCCGGCGTTCTTCACGTGGCATCCTGCCAAGGCTTAGGGGGGGCTTTTCGTGGACTCTATGGATATCCTGTCACGACTAATATGCATTGAGTGCATATTAGAGTGGGGGAGGGGGCGAAAGGACAGGCTTACTCCTTCCATTTCACGGCAGAGTTTACCTCTGCTTTCCTCGTTACGCCGCCCTTGATCAAAGGCAGGATGTTAATCGTATCTATTTTTAGCGGGAAGGTTAATTACAACACGTACATCGCTATGCATGGGCCCTCGTCTGTCTGTCTGTCAGTCCGTTCATCTGTATTGCAAGGAGATATGGTCTCACATGGGTATGAAGATATGGAGTTGTTCGTGCATGGCAGAAGCATGCGGTATCACTGGTTGAGATATGTGCGAGTAAATTAAATTTATTCCAATGTGCCATGCCCAATGGAACTAATGTGAACAGTAGGCCAACGGCGTTCAGAGGTACAGATGATACATATATATATATATATATATATATATATATATATATATATATATATAGATATATATATAATATAATATGTATATATATATGTATATATATATATATATATATATATATATATATATATATATATATATATATATATATATATATATATATATATATATATATATATATATATATATATATATATATATATATATATATATACATTTACATGTACATGTACATATACATATACATATGTATATGTATATATATATATATGAATAATATATATATATATATACATTTACATGTACATGTACATATACATATACATATGTATATGTATATATATTATATGAATAATATATATATATATATATATATATATATATATATATATATATATATATATATATATATATATGCGTGTGTGTGTGTATTATATAATGCCCACTGCGGACGCTGGTCTCAACTCCCACAGTGCACTAGCCGGGTGCTGGTGGCAGCCTTCGTCGTCTCGCAGGTGTGCTATTTTTCAGCCGTCTAAGGCATCGGCGTTCCAGAAATATATAGCGTATTAAATAGATCGGCCCCGTCACTGGGAGCAGGTGTCCAACCCCCTCCGCCCAAAAGGCGGTCCCCCTGATGGGAAAACAGCGACCCTTTTGGAAGGCCCGACTGCACTTCCTCTCCATTTTCAGTCAGAGGCGGCCCCCCGGAAGGCTCAAGTGAGCCCGCCTCGAGAGAGTCAGCAAAATGTGTGCCTCGGAGCGAAATTGGTGTCACCCTGACAGAAGTCAGCGGCCCTCGGCTAGATCTGGGTGGTGACTACTCGATAGCTTCCAAATTAGAAGCGCCCCTCCCTGGGCCAATGCCCTCCCCGGCTCAAAATTACCGTAGCCACCACCGGAAGCGAGTGTGACGGATCGAAAATGGTAATTACAGCTTAATTAGTTTAATCGGTATAGTTATACTTTCGGAGCGTTCGCCCCATCCCTCAACAACTGCTCCGATTATGTCGACACAATATGGACGTACTCCCACCCTCTCTGGCCTTCACCTCTTCAAATTGTTTTGTGCCAATGCATCACTTTCCAGTGAGGGTATTCCTTGTGTTGAGGGCACGCCTGGTGGGCAGGATCCCTCCTCAAAAAAATGTCCATACTACTGAATGCCTGCCAACTATATATTGAACTATATATATGTGCCACCACCACCTGATAAAAATATCCACACATACATAGTCCCAATCTTCCATGAAGATAGGCCTGGCTCGCGATATCACCGAAGACAGCGAGTCGTCGCTTGGCGTGACGCCTTATTGCAATATCACGTATTACACCACTTCAACTCGATCACAGCGTTCGGCTAATTTGCATTTGTTTGGCTGCTTTAGCGGCACGACGTTCACGTCGCAGGCGGCTCAATAGCTGTGGCGCGTGCATTCAGTGTTCCCCGCGCTGCTGACATTGGTCGCCCGCATGTGGGCTGCGGCCGGCAAAAACGCGCCGCACTATCTCCGCCGCAAAAACTACGCAAAATCTGTATGGCCGAGTTGTGAAGCTCGGCCGGGGACTGACGTCACGCCAGGAGATGGGGAGGCAGCGCACCGCTGCGACGATTTGTCAGCAGCGCCGCGACGTTTTTGTCGCGCCGCTCCGATTCGGCTGTTTTTGTTGGCACGCTTTTTCCGAGGTCTGGGTGCAGTCGTGTTAAGGCCTGCATTAGACACAAATAGATGAGAAGCGGCATTCATTTTGACAGGTCCAATAACAGTTTATATCGATATGTTTTACTACCGAGCTCTCACGACCGCAGGCAAAAAGAACCGCCAGCGAAGTGAAATTGAAAGGGCTACTGGGACGAACCAGCTTCGGGGAGATTTACAGATGTTTTTGACTGTACCCATACAGATGTGGCCCGTCGCGAGACGAACGACCTCGGCCAGATCGGGAACCGATCAGGCACACATACACATTCACCAACAGCCCGATGACACACACGAGTGGGTACGGGGCGGCGTACGTGAGAACCTGTGCAGCACCGATTCCCGCGCCAATCGCACTACCGTAGCTGTATGATATAATGCTAACTTTATCGACCATAGGTTCTTAAAGTGATACCTTTAATGCCTTGGCTGAAACTTCGCCTGTCTGATTCGCACTTTCTGCCGAGACATCGACGGCGCCATGGCCTTCGTCCGAATAGCCAGTGAAATCCCACAGATTGATTGATCCGTGGACCATCGACTTTTAGGAGCAGCAGCAGCGAGACGTTATGCTTTCGATTGGGTTTGCGCGCACGCAGTGTCAACAATAATCCGTACCGTCAACTATAATAGCTGTATTGCGCGATCGGGAAGCGCGTGGGGCCAGGGTTCGCTCGAGTATTGCGTTGGATGGGAAGTGACCTGTTCAAACCCAGTGAATAGTTTAGAACATCTGCTAATTCTAACACGAATTTTGATTTCATTGCCAAATCAAGCATGACATGCCAATGCTTGGAGATAGAAGTTAGGGATACACTATGAACTAAGGATACATATTTTTAACTTGGAGATAGACGCACGGAGCATTCCCAAAACGACGATAAAGTTATAAGTTCCATCCTGGACAGGTAGCATGGGTGTAGGCATATTTGACGCATGAGGGGAGGGAGGCATAACACAATGTTGATCGGGGAGAGGGAGGTATGTGCATTGTGACAAATGCACGGACTATCATTTCTGGATATTTGGGCAGTCGTTCCTTTAAATAATTTCCTTCTGGCGGTAGGCAATTATCATAGACACAATTATCAGTCATGTCATGTCAGCACGTTTCAACTGCTAATTTTGTATCATTGCGAATTCTTGGAAACTGATTATTTGAAGTATAATTTTATCATGCGTTCTTCGAATTATACTCGAACTTAAAAACCTACCAGGAAAAATATCACATATAACTGAAATAGTACAGAAGTAGTGTGTTTAAACACAAAGGCAAGTGAGATAGTGCAAAACACAGGGTAAATGGTACGTCATTTGAATCAGCACAAGTGAAGGCAAATTAGCCACAACAACCCGAGAAATGATACAAAGAGGGCAAATTAGTACTCATGTAGTGTGTTAGTGCGCGATAAATTACGATCCGAAACAATACATGGCGTATTCCAGTTATACAAATTCATGAAACACCTTGGGACAGACTGGGTCTGATACTGTAGCACTGCAATAATGATCCACCTTTAACGGAATTGGCTGCTCCGATATTAACGCCAGGTAGCATTTCTGTTGAGTATGTCGTGAGTCTCGTGAAACCGTATTCAAATATGCTTACTTGCACTTACTTGCACCGCATTCTCACCATTGCATGTGGGTACTGGAGCTAGCTCACGCACTGGAAAAGGGAGGGGGATTCGGTTTGAGCGACAGGCTTGCTCTGTGGACGCTCTGTGAATGCTCTGTGGACGCTCTGTGGACGCTCGCTCCCACGGAAGAGCGCTGTCGAGCTACCTGACTCGCTCGGCGACCATGACCCCGCTTCCCTGCTGACAGAGGGAGATTACCCTGTTGGTTTTGGTCAGGGGATACTTTGGTTTTGGTACCCTGTTGGTTTTGGTCAAGGAGATTACCCTGTTCGTTTGTAACGCTGGTCAAGGGAGATTACCCTGTTGGTTTTGGTCAAGGGGAGATTACCCTGTTGGTTTTGGTCAAGGGGAGATTACCCTGTTGGTTTTGGCAAGGGAGATTACCGGTTGGTTTTGGTCAAGGGAGATTACCCTGTTGGTTTTTGACAACAGACGAAGAGTGTTGGTTTTAGTCAAGGGGAGATTACCCTGTTGCTCCTTCCTCTTGCAAGAATGATAACACCTCACCGATCGTTGCCAAATGCCACCTTGCCCCCTCGCCAGCAGACGCAGAGCCACGAGTATTGAGCGTGCCACCCCTGGTCCACGGCACGTGACCGTCCGCTGTGTACACGCCCCGTCCTCACGAGGGAGGCAGAATCGCGTCGATGATGTGGCTTGGGTGAGGAGCAGGATTGGTCCGCAAAGGGTCTGCAATACTTGCAGCTTGAAACATATTTGTCCCCAGCGTCCAACAGTCTGTTCCAATCAGACACATTTATTTCCTTCGGCCGAGGAAAGGAGCAATTGGAGCCGGTAATTGAAGCGGACTGGCACCGATTTCCAGTATTAGAGTCAAGTGCATTGACCAGTAATATGTTTTTTTTCTTCAATATTCAACAAGATGTGTTTGATGTGGCCGACCTCGGATGTGTTGATTTATTCGACACCTGGCGAGTACCTGGATTAAGTTAACCTAGCATGTGGCATGTTTCACCAGCTACTATCGGCTGTAATATCAAAGTATCTTCACATAATAACCCAGGAACGGGCTTGTTCAGCTGACACACGTGACAAAACGTAGCCACTGTTTCGTTTCGCAATTCCAAACGGATCCATGTTGTATGTGTATAATGTATGTGTGTGTGTGTTATGGGCACATGTGCCTGGTACCCGCTGGTTGGCGGAGCGTTTCCGGCAATACTGGTATTTCCCTTCACCTCGTGTATCCGGTGCTGGAACATAATGATGCCGTTGAATAGCTGACGTAGTCAGGAATCATTTCGTGTATGGCATCCGGCGCCGCTCCAATTATGGCGCGACATAGCATGACAAAACATTGTTTTGAGAACCGACGGATCCAATTCTGGCTACTGTTTTCCACGATCACGGTTAATCAATGGTTATTTTATACTTACTCAGCTTCCAAACACCCGACAGCCTCCTGGATATGTCAGTTATACCCCGGAAGTTATAAACTGTTCGTCAGCTGCGAAGTTGAAATGACGTACTCTAGGCAAAGCCGATTATTGTCCGATATTTTCAGAGCGCCGGCGGGAGCCATACACATGTCTCTATGGCGAACGAATCCTTTTTTCGAGAAGATTGGTTCATGTAGTTAATCCTTGCCTGATCCCTGGGGGAAGGGAGGTGACTACCATCCCCACCACCCTCCCCGATGAAGCATTCGAATGATAGCCTGCACTGGTACAATTATTCTTTAAATATTGTAAATTTTTCATCTGGCTTGTCTTTATCTGCATTCGTACAGTAAGAAGGAAAATATATGTAAGAAGGGTCAAATAATCAATAATCACAAAAAGGTCCTCACACGAGAGAATTACGCCTACGAAACCCACGCATAGTTGATCTAATATAGCCTTCATTCACGTCATGTGTAGACCAGCTTGATGTGGCACACTTGAATGAATGCTGCCTATCTGTACATCTTCAATCTTGTGCAGTGATTTATGTTGACCCTCCATTACTCGGGCCATTGGCGCCGAAATGTGTGCACCTGCAAAGGACTTCATGACTTCATGACATCCCAAATGATCTTGACGTATCATAAAATGGCTTAGCACTCAATTTCGTTCCAAAGCATAGTCTGGCTGTTCATTTGAAGGTGCAACTAAGCTAGCTTCTGGTGGAACTTCAGTATCAAATTAGATGGTCAAACGGTAGCTCCATCTCACTGGCCTCTATTTGCCACACTGCAGTAACTGGTGCGGCGGAATAGGCTGCTGAGCCAGCGTCTATATGCTGATGGTTGGCCGAATACACCTTGTGACTTCCGCCGGGTGTAGCGGCTTACATGGGTACGGTCCCCCGTCCTGAGCAGAGCACTCGGCCGGCCGCGACAGATGGAGTTGGGTATACGTCTGGAGCGGACGTGCAGTTGGACGGCCGACCGTCCGGATGTCGAGAGGAACTTTGTGGCACGAACTTACGCGGCGGTGTCTGTCCAGACGACTGTTTGGACTGTTGTTGCATGACAAGTCTTGGCCGTTTTGCTTTCCCGTAATCCTTGTCGAAAGAGGGTAAATATCGGCAGTTGTATGTTCGGACAAGTTGTCGCGAAGCCAGTTCTGCACTACACACCACGGCCAGGAGAAGATAAATATCCTACAAAGGCTTCTAAAGTTTCAGCTCGCTGAGGCCGGCTATTCCCGTGCAATTGACGAAAATGAGGGAGGGAGGGGGAGCGAATCGATGGTTAAAAAAATATTCGATATTGATCTTGGAATGAAAAGAATCCTAGCAGACAGTAGAATAGACAATAATAATCTAGCAAGCACTGTTAATACTGAGTAGCACCACGATCATGGACGATGACTTGTATCTGTTGTGGGGCCCGGTCCCAGCCTCTCTTTGAAGGAACCTACCACATCTCCAGTCCAACCCCCGTGTAAAATAACATAGGATCTTACTGGTGCCATAATTTTGCTCCTGGCCTAATCAAATGTCGGTGCTCGCTCATGAGCACTACTTTATGGTTTGCGTGGGGATGCACACCAGCAATGCCAAGCATAACTTGCAAAAGTACATTTTTGTTAAGTGGGGAAGTTAGGGGTGTACTTTAATGCTTTATAGCCATAGAAGAAAACAAATGTTTGTAACATTTCACAACTTGCTCAGTATTTGGTTCGATTTGATTTATGCGGCTTTCACTTGGATGTCATTATCAGGCATGCTACTTCAAGTTAGAAATACAATTTGTGGATGCGCCACACCAGCTACGGATGCACTTCCATCTCATGGAGGATGCATACATGACGTTCAATCCGTGAGCCAACCCCAATGATTATCGTACATCAACATCCATGCCCAAGGTTATCTGGATCTAATTAAACCACGTTCAGTATAAATCATGATATGGATCTAGGCATGCCTTTCTTTTTAAGTGCAAAAACACGGCAGCTAGATTATTGAAGGAACACCACATAGCAATGATAAGATGTAGCACGCCGGGATCGCAGTCAGAGTCGGTGCTGGATACAAAAACAGAGCCGGTATGCCTGAAACAACGAGTGCACCGAGTATTTCAGAAACATGCCTGTGATGCCATATTAGTTATTTTCCTCAATATTCAGCTTGGATATAAAATAATCTAACGGGAATTTACGTATGTCAATATAACTTTTTTGCTTTAGTTGATACAATTATAAACTACATATCAAGTACATGTAACTACACACAAACTGCATACCAACTACGTACCAACTACATACAAATAATACGAGACCCATAAGAAAGCTATGATATCAGTGTATGATGCTACCTGTGCGGTCATCCCTGGCGAAGTTCAGATTAGATCCTGGCCGATGTGACGTTAAAGAATGCGAATTATTATACAAGATCATTATTGAGTAATAAGTGTATTTAACACAGCTGATTGGATAAGAGCAGTACTCGGATGTTTTGTATGGGATATGGACACAGCCATGTCTGGTAAAGCTTATAGTTGGCTCCGACAGGGAAGCTGGTGGACGCTTCTGGGTGTCATTGACAGGACCCCAGTTGGCAGAATTTACTGCGCTATATGGCGGCTCATTTATTGCTGGTCACAATGCTCACTGGAATAATGCCCAATGAAATATTCTGCGACGCGTTGTTGTGACGTTTACGGCTGTGATTTGTATTCCAACTGCAATTCATTCTCGAAATTTGTCATTGCGTCGAGCTCGTGTGACAGTTTTCCAAGTTGGACGGTGTTCCACGGACCAAGTCCAACTTCTTTTCTCATTTAAATCCGTGGCGCTGCGCCAGACTGGCAAATTCGCCAGGATTCTGGATCGGTTTTCGATGACATTGAACAGCGAAGTTTGCATTTCTGAAGTCTGTTGGGCAGGGGGTGTCACTTTGCATGGTCTATTGGGGGGGGAGGCACTGGCCCCTCAAGCATTGATTTATCTCCCAATCAAGCCGATGCTTAACCATGGGCGTACACTAGATAAAACAAGATTTGTATGCAGCTTTGGCCATGAAGAAGGTAATTTGGCGCCACAATTAATTGCATAAAGGGATTTTCATGTTGATGGGGATTAATTTGTGCGAGTGACATTGCCATAGCACAAATAAAATACTCCGACCTGAAACTTACAATACTGCTTGAATTATACGCTGTAGTGTCACATTATTCGTTCATCTGCGATCTGTTATCGTGTTATCATGTACCTAAAGTAATATTGCAAGCAGCTGTGTTAACGACTACAATCGGAGCTTCCCAATCGGAGATATAGCCTTAGCATTGGAATGGCGGGCGGTTTAGTGTGGGCCAGTGTCAAATGGGGAATGTTGGCAATGAAATATATTAACTTGAATTGCCCTTCGACTTCTTCAGAATTTATGGCTTGTTTCAATGAACTCCTTCCGAATGAACTGGCACGCCCGTCACGCTTCGTCAAATTTTCCCAACGATGAGATAGCGTCGCAACGGGAGGCTCCAGCAGTGATGGCATTACTAGTATACCAGTATATCGCAGGGACAATGGTGTATAATTGCGTTAAATTGCGTTAAATTTGGATCATTGAGCAGTACTAGTTTCCAAGGAACTTCTTAGATTAACAAGGGTCTCGTTAAAATATGATTGGCGAATCAAGCCATCCAGGAACAGTCGAAGTTTTTGGAGCCAAATGTATCTCACCTAGTGAGGGATCTGATCAATCAATTTTGTTGATCAGTAGAAAAGGCATCTGGCCAAATCAACCCAACTTTGGTGGACAGTTGGTGCTGTCGTGTTTCAACGTCTTGGAAACAAGCAAGGTGTGAAATGACATTGTCCCATGCTCGTCTGGATCCATGAGCGAAACAACGGATTTGCATGGGAGCACACGTCTAGAGGGGCGTCACTGATTGAGAAAATGTCCAGGGCATGGATGTCGATTTGTATACTTCTGAGTGGACCATCCCCCCCCCCCCATGTTAGGTTGCCCCCAATAATTTCAACATTTAGGCTCCTTCAGCTCAGAATTTTAAGGAGAGGGGTTTGCACTCGAACATCCCTGAGGGTCGCCGCATTTCCCTGGGTCCTGTCACCCTGAATTCGTCTCTGTCTGGGACAGGATCAACCAGCGACTGCATTAAAAAGCCATACCAGTGGCAATTCCAAGATAATACTGTTCGATATCTACCGACAGCGATCTTGGAACTTGGGGCAGGGGACTAAGGCCGGTGGAACGTGTGGGTCGTCGGGCAGAATGAGGCAGCGTCCCCCCACTTCGAAACATTTCTCGTGCCATTGCGGCTAACATTCAGACCAGCAATGTGCCGTGGTCTGCGTGCATCTTTATCTCCTGAATGCCCTCATTACCGCCTACACAACACTTGCGATGAGTGTGCTACCGATACATTTTAAATCATGCCTCAGTGACCTGACCTGGTATTTGAACCTGACCTCATTGGATCACTATATAAGGATAAAATTGTGTCAGTTAATGTACACCCGATTAAATAATACGATAAAATCATGCTTCGAACGAATGTTTCAGCCTGAATCACAACTTCACTCTTTGATTTAACCTGAGGTTATTTTGTATGCTCTTGCATTTTCTCTCTTTGTTGAGGCGTTCATACTTAGCTGTCGACTATGCCTTCGACGGTTTGTGCAAGAGGGTTCAATGTACCTGCATACAAAACTGCATCGTGACGTAAAATCCGGGCATGACCTGCAGTTTACCTGCCCTAACTCAGTGACCATAAAAGGATCTAACCTGAGATCTGAGAAAGGAGTGGCCTGACCACGCCAATGTCCCAGTCGGCTATTGCGCTTATTTCAAATGTGGGAGGCACTTGGTGTAAGTCTGAGCCCGGGCAGACTTGTCCGCGGCCGAGATGCCGGTAAATAGTGAGCCTTCGCTTTGCCACGGGCTTAATGCTGGCCGACCAGTACCCGTGTCATCGAGTTCACAGGCATGCTCTTCCGCAAAACAGATATTCGGTCCAGTGGCACACCCCGAGCCACTGCCTCGCCTCGTGCCACCGGTGCAACACTCTTTTCACCTGGCCTGGGAAATCAGGATAGCCCTGCCATGTGCACAACATGCTACAACTGGGAATATGAGAGCAAGCTCGTGAACAAGACTATCTCGCAAGGATGCCAGCAAGTGAAACCTGTGTCGTGTAGATATCGTGCATGTATATTGTAGTGTGTGCTCCACAATACTCCCGGAGTATGTACTCGGAAGTATTTATGTTAAAAAGAGACCTGACCATATTTTAAACACGATGTAGGTACACTCCATTGCCGGGAGGTATGCTAGCTTCAAAGCGATGTCTTCATTTTCAACTGTCGGAATGATCTCAAGGAAGCTTCTCATGACGGGGTCATACTGGCCTCCGCCACGTTGCGAAGATCAACACGGAGCTGCGCAGCGGCAGCAGGTTTTGTTCGTTAGCTCGACGTGAGGTGGTGAGTCAGCTAGTTATCAATGAGCATGTGGTGTTGCGGTGTTGCGTGTGTCGCAATCACGTCGGGCGCGTACATCTCATTTGACGGGAACACCTGAGTTTCTAACGGCATATACGGTAGCCACTAAATTGCATTTAGCGTGTGTATGTGTGTGTGTGTGTGCTGAATTTGGTCAGCCCGCCACCTGAGGTGATATCGGATGTTTGCGTGTGTATGTAGGTGTATATATGTACCTGTGCTGGTATTAGATGTGGAGCGAGGGGGTGTGAGGAACATTGTAGTTAGGATACTGGACGGAAAAAGGAATAGTAAAGCTGGCTTGTTGAAAGCTGCCGAGGTAGAGTTGAGACTGTCTTGAAGATAGAAGAATAGAGATAAGCAGAGTTGAGTGGAGCTGTCGTAGAGAGATGAAGTGGTAGATCTTGTAGAAGGCCGAGGATGATGCAGTAGTGAAGAGTATCCAGTCCGGGCGGTGCCAAGTTTGGGTATGGGGTGTAGTGGGGGGGGGTCGGGGCATCGCCACAGTATTTGAACAATGCAATCACATGTAGCACACTTTTGGGGACAATGGTTGTAACTTTTTCTTTTCTTTATTTTTGAACGTATCTTTTAGTTTGTATTCCAAATATTTGTTAATTTTGTTTGATTATTTCTTAACATGTCTTCATTTTTTCCCCTTTACCGTGTTTTCTTTTCACATTTCTTCCAGTATGCGTGCGATAGAGAGAAAGTGGAAGATATGTTCGTGCAGTGTTGGATGTTCATCGTTAAGAAGAGTGGTGAGGTTTAGTGGGATGTTGTTTGTAGTCCAGTAGTTATGAGCTGTGGAGGTTATGATACATCTCCGTTGGCTTTGGTTAGTGTATTTGGTGCAGTATATGAGTATGTGTTTGATTGTAAGAGTTCGGTGACATGTTGTGCATTGTGGCCGTGGACGGTAAGAGTGTGTGAGTGCTGTGTGTCCGATGCGTAGTCGTGTCAGTATTCTTTCTTTAACACGCGCACTGGAGGGGGGGGGACGAAATCCGCCCACCCCTCCGGTTTTTTCGTACATAACTCCAGATTTTACCGGTCGATATACTCCATTTTTGCGTACCTGTTTAGAAATGACCGGCACGTCGTTTAAAGCAAGAAAAATAGAAATCGACCGAACATTTTTTGAGTTAGGAGCAGTTAAAGTAAAAAAAATCCTAGCGCCAGACCACAAAAATCGGCGCTGATGCGCTTCCCGTATATCCGCAAAAGGGAAGTGTTCTTGGCGACACTAGCGACTTGTTTGATGTATATTGATATGCTATATAGCTTCAAGGTCATGTTAGGTCACCGAGCTCAAGTCAGGTCAAGTTCATGACAGGTTAATGGAACCAAACTTGGTCAACTGGAATGTTGTCATAAATGCACTACTGTTTGTCATTGTGTACCTAAGCGTTTCCATACTTTATTCATGTACTTCACTCCTTTCTTCGCGAAGCCGTTTGCGCCGAGCTGCCCGACGGAGCAGTCGGGCGGGCGGCCCGGTTCCGGTAACTGGAACAAGTAACTGGCCTGATAAAGTGCTGCCATATAGGTGACCTGAGGTCAAATGTCGGGTCTAGCATCTGTATTGCATCATTAGTAATGTCCAAAACATCATTGATGCCCATTTTGGAGCATTTAAACACAATCACAGCGATCCATAGCAATGACAAGCCAAGCCACGCAAAACAAGAAAATGTTGACAAATGTGACCTTATTTGACCTTGAAGATATTGACCTAAGGTCATAAAATTTGCATACAATAGAGTTCACTACCGTACCCATCCAACCTGCGAATTTCATTGCTCCAGCTTTAATAGGAGCCGAGATCTTAAGGGGGCGGAATCCGCCCCCCCCCTCCAGTGCGCGTAATTTTCAGAGGCCCTCCAGAGCGCGTGTTAAACCTGGTGTTTTGATTGATGGTGTGCTAGTGTTCTTGTGTTGGGTGTATTTCGTGGAGTTGTATTATTGCTGTGTCCCATGTTTGTTGAATGTGTTTATTGATTGCCTGGTGTATTGTGGGGTAATAGCCGGATTGTGAGTATAGGCAGTGTGTGGTTTGTTGCAGTGATGTGGTCTGCGTGTTCGTTACCTTGCATGTTTGTGTGGCTTGGTATCCAGAGGAGAAATGGTCGTTGGCGAGGGTTTAGTTTTTGTTTAATGTATGTGCAGTATTTTCGGGATGAGGGGGTGTTTGAATGTGGTATACGGTGTTATGCTTTGTTGTGCTGATTTTGCGTCTGTGGCTATGATGCTGTGTTCAATTTTTGTGTTGTAGATTGTGGAATAGGCCGAAAAGATTGCATATAATTATGATGTGTGTGTAGATGCTGTGTCGGGCAGACGGGCACGCAGGATGACAGGGAGCAGACGAACACGCAGATGACAGGGGCGGTGCTGCATTGGGGTACAGCACTGCCGCTGTGCCCGTCTGCTGTGTTGTGTGTGATTTGGAACCGTCGGTGTAGATGATATTGTAATTTGCGTATTGTGATATGAATTGAAGGAAGAGTTGTTGTATTTCTGTGTATGTATATGCATGTTTCGGTTTGTCAATGAGGAAGTGGGTTGTGGGTGTTTGTTGTTTCCACTAAGCAGTGGGTGGTGGGAGTGGTTTTGATGTTGGGAGTGTGATGTGTAAGCTGTTTGCGCGTTGGTGAATGCGGCAGCTTATTGTAGTTTTAAGTATGCGTTTGGTGCGAATTTTTAGTGCCTGAGTGCATGGGTGTTGTCTAATGAGTTGTGTTTTGTAGTTGTTGCGGACGCCGTGTTCAACCGCTGGTAGTGGACTGTATATGTGTCGGTGGCGCCCTGTAGCATTGGGTAGAACGGCCAAGGGGCCTAAAGGAAAGGGTATAGAAGAGAGAGAGAGAAAGAGAGAGAGAGAGAGAGAGAGAGAGAGAGAGAGAGAGAGAGAGAGAGAGAGAGAGAGAGAGAGAGAGAGAGAGAAGGGAGAAGAGAGAGAAAAAAGAAAAAAATATATATTATATATTATATATATATATATATATATATATATATTTATATATATATATATATATATATATTTATATTATATATATATATATATATATATATATATATATATATATATATATATATATATATATATATATTATATATATATATATATATATATATATATATATATATATATATATATATATATATATATATATATATATATATATATATATATATATAAAAAAAAAAAAAAGAGAGAGAGAGAGAGAGAGAGAGAGAGAGAGAGAAGAGAGAGAGAGAGAGAGAGAGAGAGAGAGAGAGAGAGAGAGAGAGAGAGAGAGAGAGAGAGAGAGAGAGAGAGAGAGAGAGAGAGAGAGAGAGACCACTTACTGTTTCGCTCATCACTCCAGCACTCGCTCAAAGACACCATTTCGATATTGGCGACGGCGAGACGGCAGGGTTGCAGTGCACTTGACGAAGGCGACAGAAGAAGAGAGACCCGGGGTGGGGGAGTGATTTTTCGAGGCGCGCCGAACCATAAAGGTCGTTTGCGCCACCTTTAAAACGAGTACGTTGCATGCATGTCTAAAAAGGCAAGTGTTTGCAATCAAGGTGCAGGCAAGTGGATATTTACGTTAAGGGAATTTTACTTTATTTTGTGTGGGATTTTTGGGTGCTGTGTTGGAGACAACTCTCTGGTGTCTAAATGGTTTTAATTTTACTTTACTCCTCAAAATAAATTGTAGTTGGGGCGGGGTGGGGGGTTGAGAGTGGCAAGAAACTGAATTGTGTCAGGGTGCCTGCTTTAGCCTACTCTTATCGAAGAGCTCCGAGGGATCTTTACCGTGCGGACAAGGAGGTAATTGTCCACACCGCCTGTCACGCCGGCTGCCGCGTGTTAGTTGTTTGTAACGGGTTACTCTAAGCATGCCATTCAGGATTGTCAGTTGGGTTAGTACGGTGTTTTTTTCGATTTCCTAAAGCAAGGTGGCTCATCTACGTCCGACGGCACCGCTAGGTAGCCATTTATTTCCAACTGGGAAGCAAATCGGCTCATGTACGTCCGACGCCATTCGGGGATGGCTATTTACGTGTTTTCTATGAGTGTTTCGCGGGCATGCATTGCGAGTTGATGTGAGAGTTTGTGGTGTGGTGCCTACCGTGCTCCTGCTAGATTTGTTGCATACAGGTATTCAAATAGCATTTGAAGGGGTTCTGGGTGCTTGTCACCGAGAAGCGATGGAAGCGATAGGGTGATGGCCTCTATTTGGCAGAATGCCTTGGCTGTCTTTGATAGCTAAAGCTACTACAGTCTAGCAGGATGTGCCCTGTGATTAACGTGGCATTGCAGATGTCGCAGTGAGGTGTTGTGTATTGGTCACCCTCTAATTGAGGCTTTGTTAGTTTTGTGCACCCAGTTCTGAGTCTAGTGAGGATGACCTCTTTATGTCGGTGAGATTTATTTGATGAGTTTCATGTGCCTATTGTTGGTTTGATTGCGTGGGTGTGGTTGTATTTGTGATGTGTCGAATTGTTTTGTGTCCATGTGTTCTGTTGGTGTTGGCGAGCGTGGTGTAGGAGTTGCTTTGCAATCGTCCACCGAATATTCCACGCTAGGGTAAGTGTTCGATGCTAAGGCTTGCTTCACAAGCCGGTCTGCTTCTTCGATACCTGGGATGTTGGCGTGTCCCGGTATCCAGAAGAAGGAAAAGCTCATGTTTACGTTATGAGCCATGATTTGGTTGATTCTATCAATGACGTGATGCGGACAGTCGTGTGTGCTGCTAATTGACTGTAGGACGGATTTGGAGTCTGAGCAAATCACTACGTTTCTGGCTTTTCGCCTCATGAGAATGGAGATAGCGGCCAGAATGGCCATTGCTTCAGCGGAGAAGATGGAAAAGTTATCCGGTAGACGCTTGGAAAGTCGAAGGAGGGCCTGGTCCAGTGATGCCTACCTTTGTCTCGTGTTTCGATCCATTCGTGTATACTAGTGTTTTGTGGTTGTTGTCATCGGCAAACTTGTGGAAAATGCCGATAATTTCCGCCGATGTGATAGTGGATTTATTTTCCGAGAGCAAGTACTCGACCTTTGGTTGACTGAGAGTCCAGAATGGCCTCGTGGGCGGGCGGTCGAGCTGGCATTATGAGGTTAAGATCTGCGAGAGTCGTGGCAATCTGAATGCTATATGGTGGGAGTATGCGCCCAAATCGGCTCTTGTCGTATCTGCCAGGCGTAAAGCAGCGCTGTGCCGGATGATTTTTAATGCATTTGATTTTGATGTGGTAGCGGCACAGCTGTTGTGTCCTCCTGAAGTGGAGTGGGGGCGTGTTGGAATCTACTAGAAGACTGGCTATCGGTGTGGCGCTAAGGGCACCTGTGGCTGCTCTGATGCAGCTGTTTTGGATGATTTGTAACTTTTGGCTCTGGCTTTCTGAAATAGTGACGAAGATGATGCTGTTGTATTCTAGGATGGGTCGTATGATTGATGTGTAGAGTCGAAGTAGTGTTTTCCTGTCTCCGCCCCAGTCTGTGCCTGCAAGTGCACAGATTATGTTGACGCGCTTCCCGCATCGCTTCGAGATGGTGTTGAGGCTAAGTTTTTCGTCTAAATGCACTCCTAAGAATTTAAAGCTTTTCACCTGTTCGATGGCTTTGCCATCGATTTTTAGTAGGGTTTTTCAGCTTTTAGGAAGCATCGTCATGTTGTCCAAATGGCTATGTCGTCCGCGAAAAGTAAGTTTTTTTTTATTATTATTATTTATTCCCCTACCTATTAATAGGTAGGCAGGAGTGCCCTTCCATACCCGTGCGACCTAATTACGTTAAATTCCAGGGATGAGAAGTAGGTCATGGTAAGCAAGTCAAGTTAGGTCACACCACTCCCCGCTCCTGTTTCTTGCTGGACAGATCCTGCCACCAGATATTAGTAAAAGATGTTCCTGAAGCCCTCTCAGACAATTAGCAATGCTAGTAACGTCTTCGAGGGCTCCAGAAAAAAAACTGCTATAGGTGTTAATGGGGAAATAATATAAAATCCCTAATCTTGCACGTACATCTCCTAAACTATTACTACACTAAGGAGAAAGGAGAAAGGACAAACGAAGTATGAAGAAAGAAGAAAGAAAGAAAACATGATACTTAACGAAAATATCCGAATAAGCAACAAGATCACCATGCATAGCACAACCTTATCGCCGACATTCATTGGACAAGTTCATATTTTCTAGTAATGTTTTGCCTGATGTGTTTTTTTTCAAAATGATTTTACTTCTAGGTACATCTTCAATTCTATGGAAGTGAGAGCAGATTATTTTATTCCAGGCTTTTGGTGCAATGAAGGGTAATGAAAACATCCTGTAATTGATATCAGAAAAGGGTATTTGAAAGTGTTGTCTAACTCTGAGGCCACCTTCTTGATGAAGTTGAAACATATCAGAAAGAGGTGCTGGTAATGAGTGATTTAGAAAACCTAGCATGATGTAAATGCATTGTTCATCAATTATGTCCAGAAACTTAAGAACTCTATGCTTGATAAACAATTCATTTGTATGGTATAAGTAAGGTTTGTTGTCAACAATCATAATAACACGCTTCTGCAACTTAATAATCTTGTCAAGCTTAGAGTGGTAAGTACTTCCCCAGACAACAGCACAGTAATTTAGATATGGCAGTATTAGATAATTATACAGAAGAAGCAATTCACAAGTTGATAGAAAGTACCTAGATTTGCCTATAATACCAATATTTCTGCTAATTTTTGAAGAAATGGCATTGATATGGCTTTTCCATGTCATGTCTTCATCGATTAATACACCTAAATATTTTATGCAGCTATGCCTTGTAATATTAGAACTATTTATTTTTACATGAAGGTCATCACATGGTTTCCTGGAAAAAAATTTGATATCCAGTCTTATCAGCATTAAGAGATAATCTGTTGGTATGAAACCATGCAATTATTTTGGGTATTACCTCATCTACTTTAGTTTGTAACTCAAAATGATCATTAGCTGTAATAGTTATGGCTGTATCGTCTGCAAAGAGGTAAAAGCTAGGTAAATTGGAAACATTGCAAAGATCATTAATGTACAGAAGAAATAGCAGAGGTCCAAGAATCGAACCCTGAGGAACACCTATTGTGATATTTAATGGTTGGGAGAGGGTGTCATGTATCTTGGTTCTTTGAGATCTATTTGATAGGTATGAGTTTAACAGTTTATATATATTTCCCCTAATGCCAATAAAGTAAATATTTTGTAACAAAATGCTGATGCTGACAGTGTCAAAGGCCTTTTTCAAATCCAGATACAGGGTACAAACTAATTTATTATTTACAAGGGCTTTAGTCACTTCATTATGCATCAGAGCAATTGGCATGTATGTGCTATGTTTTTTTCTGAAACCAAACTGCAGTGGGTGTATGATATTATTTTCATTTAGAAATGATGATACACTAATGTGTATTAATCTTTCCAGCACCTTCGAAAATATTGGTAGCAAAGAGATTGGCCTATAATTAGTAAATTTATTATTTTCCCCTGATTTATATACAGGAATTATAACTGCAGATTTTAATGCATCAGTGAATATTGCAGTGCTCAGACAAAGATTGAAGAAATATGTTAGATGTTGCAAAATACTTCGATATGTTCCAAGTAAAATTTTTGTGCTAATTTTATCCATACCTCCACCCACAGGGTTCAAAGACTTAACAATTTCTTCAATTTGAGCTTCATTAACAGCAGGAATATTGTTAATGCTGGCATGAGTAGGCTGTGTAAGGTAATATAATGGGCTATTGTGTGCTGCAGGTATATTTTTTCCAATTCACTACCTATCGTTGAAAAAAAAAGTATTGAATTTATCAGGTATTTGTTCATTTACACAGGTAGCCCCAGAGTTATCAACAAAGCACCTTGGGGGAACTGTTTGCAATTCATTCTTGTTTATAATTTCATTCAAATACTTCCATGTTTTTTTGCCATCACCTTTGCTGTCCTGGAATGCCCTCTTGTAATATAATCGTTTTGCATCCCTAAGCAGATTGCAAAGCATGTTCCTATACATTTTGTATTTATTTTCATTCAATGAAATTATATTCCTAATATATTTTGCATAAAGTTTATTTTTGTATTTATTGAACACAGAAGTGCAGGGGTTACCCATGGTTTAATTGGATTCTTTCTTCTACTGGGTGTAAAAGTTTTAGATAATTTTGTAATACCTGTTTCATATGCTTTAATAAGTTTGTTGTATTGTTGTATTTCATATGCTTTAATAAGTATTGAAGTGAAGTGTCCGTGTGGTCAGCAAGTATGTCGTTGATCATGATAATGAAGAGGCTCGGTGAGAGCACGCTCCCCTGCGCTAGGCCCTGCTCCTAAGTTGTGGTGTTTGATGTGACACTGCCGCATCGTACGTTGAGGGTCCTGTCTCTGAGGAAATTGAAAATGAAGTTTGCCATGTGTCCGCGTAGGCCTATCTTGTGGAGTTTGTGTGTCAGTGCGGGCTTGTGTACTCGGTCGAATGCGGCAGTGATGTCTAAGTAGACTATTGTTGTGCGTTTGATGCGTAGACTACTTTTGGTGTCATGCACTAATCTAATGATATTGTCTGTAGTTGATTTTTGACGCTTGAAGCCGCACTGGTATTTGTCGAGCAGGTCGTTGTTTTCCAGAAATTGCCTTAACCGTGTGTTGACCATGCGCTCGACCAGCTTACTAGCGCCGCTAGTAAGTGAGATGGGTCTATTACCTTTTGGGGTGGAGTGATCTTCGTGCGGCTTTGGCAATGGAATTCCTACGCTTTCCCGCCAGTAGGCGGGAAAGATGTCGCTTTAGTATAGTTCATTTATGACCGCTAGTAGGTATGTTATGGAGTTTTTGCTAAGGTATTTAAAAAAAACTGGTAATGGATGTCGTCCGGCCGAACCGACGCGTTTCCACACTTGCTGAGGGCATCGTGTAATTCGTGCATGGTAAATGACTGGCTATAGACCTCTCTGTTGCTAGAGCTAAAATTTGCTTTGGAGGCAAGGGCGCTAGAGTAGTTTGTTTAGTTATTTGGGCTTAACGCCACTCGGTTGTTTTTGTAGGTTTAAAAAAAACTGGTAATGGATGTCGTCCGGCCGAACCGACGCGTTTCCACACTTGCTGAGGGCAAGGTATAATTCGTGCATAGAAAACGACTGATTATAGATTTCTCTATTGCTAGAGCTAAATTTTGCTTTGGAGGCAAGGGTGTCTAGAGCGCTTACTATAGTGCTATCGTAGTTGCTGTTGCCAGATGCACTGGCGTAGTGCAGTTTGCAGTGGTCTACGACTTGTTGTGAGTCAGTGATGTGTTGTCCTTTCACCGTCAGCTGGGGGAAGGGGCCTGGTGGCGGGCGTTTCAGATTGAAACGCTTCATCAGGTCCCAAATTCTGCTGGTAGGGGTGAACCTATTGAATTGAGAGGGAAAGGACTGCCAACAGTTTTGGCGTGCTGTTCGGATTGTGTACCGGCAGTGTTTTTGGGATTGCGTGCATGCTGACAGGTGTTCTTCGCACACGCATCTTTTGAATTGTTTGTGGGCACCCCGGGGTCCACCATGGCGTAGATGCCTTTTTCCTAGGTTTGTTACTTTTTGGGACTGAGTCTCGTGCTTCTGAGCTGATGTTCCTTAGTATTGTAACGATTTTACTGGTCTCTGAATTTGCTAGTTTGAGGTCCAACTGATCCTCGAATTTCGCCCAGTCCGCTCTTTTCAAGTTCGAAGAGGGTCTAAATAGCTTAGTGTGGTGGATGGAGTCCGTGCTGAATCTAACTGTGATTGGATAGTGGTCGCTCAGCCCGGGAACGTCTGAAACTGACCACTGACCAGTCAAGTAGTGAGCTAAGTCGTTGGGAGCAGCACGTCAAGTCAATGCAACTGTCCGATTCTCCTAGGGTCGGGTTGTAGTGGGTGGCGGCCCCGGTGTTGAGAAGTACTAAGTTGTGGTCCGAACTAAACTGGTGAATTTCGTGCCCTCTAGTGTCAGTCTGATCGATCCCCCGAAGGGTGCTTAGCATTAAAGTATCCCATAATGAAAACTAGTGGAGGGGCCTGAAGCAGCAAGTCACTCAGCTCCTGTGGTGTGGGGTTGCAGCTGACGACGAGATGTATAGTGAGATGACTGGTTTGGCAATCGCCAATTTTGAGGCTGAATGCCACACATTTCAGATGAGTATTTAACGGTACTCGACGATGTGGTATGCTCTTTGCAATGAGAATGGCTGCGCCCCATTTCCGAAGCGGGCCGTTTACGTTGTCAACGTGCCAAGTGTAATCTGGGATTTTGTTCCAGTTGGAGTCAGAATCGCGAAAGTGAGTTTCTTGGAGCGTAGCTAGTAATGGCTTTTGTTGCAAGAATTCCGATTTGAATTATATGAACTTGCATGGAAGGCCACCGGTGTTTCACTGCCGACAAAGCCCCATTGCCGAATGCGTTTAGTGACTGATGGTGATCCTAAACTGGGGTTGTGTCGGTGTTGAGTTGGGGAGAGAGGTTGAACCGGTGAACAGAGAGATGGTTGGGTGGTGACCCAGGTAGGGTTGGTAGCCTGGACCTGGTCGCCCGGGTCCTAGGAGGTGATTGGTTGGAGTGCCGGCGGGATTTGCGCTTGGGAGGCGCGGTAGGTTCCGGAGGGATTCATTGGTCTGGGGTTGTGGGTTCGATGGGGTTGGCAAGCGTGGTAGGTTCAGTCTGAGTGCTGGCCTCAGACGAGGTTTTGGAGTGGGTTTGGGTGGGTGAGCAGGGGAGTCATGGGAGTCGGTTTGGCAGGAGACCGTGGCCCTGGGCTTGCGGGATGTCTGGATGGCTGTTGCGGTGGCCTTGGTTCTTGGCTTTGGTTTGGGCCGGCCGGATGGGTGTGGCAGGGGCCGAGGCCCTGGAGGAGGGAGTGGGGGGAAGGCGTTAGGGTGGCGATGGGAGCCTTGGTGGATTGGAGGTGGTGCGGGGAAAAGGCACGGCCAGGTCGCGTGGGGGAAGGGTGGGTAACGGTGGGGGATGGGATGGAGACCGGGTCTGGGTGTGACGGGTGTTGGAAGAGGGATGATGCGGGTGGACATGGGAGGCCGTGCCTGAGATGGGGTGATGGTGGGCACGGGCCGGGTCTGAGGTAGAATGGGAGGGGAAGGAAACCCTGACCGCGGTGGGGTGGGCGTGGGATGACGGGTCCGTGGCGGAAATGTTGTGGTGGGCCGGGATGTGGGTGAAGGTGATGTGGGTAAGGGCCAGGTCTGAAGTGGAGTGGAAGTGGGAGGAGGGCAGGTCCGGGGTGGGATGGCGTGGGAAGGAATGGTTCCCGGTGGTGTCGAAGGGCGGTGGGCCGGTGATGTCGGAGGTGTGGGGGTGTGGGGGCGAGGGTTTGAGGAGCGTTGGGGTGGGAGGTGTGCCAGGCTCCGGGAGCCGGCTGCTGGTGGGATGGTAGGGCGGGTGGGAGCTGGGATTGGAGGGGGTGTGGGTTTAGGGGTGGTGAGCGTCGCGGCGTAACTTAGCCCGGCGGTAGGTGAGGTGTGGGGAGGTGAGGTTGTGGGAGTGGTGGTGGTGATGGTGCTGCGTGTGTGCTGCCGTGCTATTGCGTGTGGCACCCTGTGAATTGCCGCATACCGGCACACCTCCCTCTCGTATGCACGACACGGGGTGTTGACGCGCCACTTATATATGAAGGTAAGGGCCAGCTAAGACAAGGAGAGAAAGGGGTCAACGGGTCGCATAAACACCCCACACCTGCGCCGCGGCCGGCGTTCAACAAATACGCGGTACAAATACGAGCGACGCGACCAGCCCGCCCCGCCGGTCGGGCAAACACGTCGTCGCTGGACATGCGGCATGCAGCCCGATGTCGCGGCTGCCCGTGAACTGCAGGCCACAGAGCGACATGCAGTGTCTGTCGGCAACAGTAGTGGTATCTGAGTAGTGCTTCTGTGCGTCTGTGTTGTAGTTCTGGTATGTGGCTGTATATGTGAAGAGCGAGATAGGGTGAGGTGGTGTATGCTCCTGCAGCTATTTTTAGGCACTGGTGTTAGTCATAAAGTCATAAAGTCATAAAGTGTTAAGGCTTAATAAGAGCCACAGGGTCCCATCTGGGTTAAGCCTATCTAGAAAAGATACTAGAAATGTACATACTCTCACCCCAATCAATCCCCTATCTCAAGTTCCTAGGGAGCTATATATCCCAGCCTATCCAGCACCATTCACCTGATATTGTATAACACACTCAACAATTATAAACTCCTCCAATCATACCCATTGTGCTACCATAGCCAATCTCATCAGTATCACATCCCGCAGGAAGGTGCTGAATCCACTGTTAGGTACACCCAATATAAAGTTATAAAGCGTTTACACCTAATATAAGATCCAGGGGCCCATCCAGTTAAGTCTGTAAATGGAAGATACCATAAGCCTAGTAAAAAGACCCACCAAAACCATCACCACATCCTGAAGAAACCATGCACCAATATCCCACACACCTACCAATGCCTATTTACCCTAGCTATCCAGCCCTATTCCCCTGATCCCTCTTAACACATGTGGATTGAATGCCTTACCAATAATTTTCAAACTGCATCCAGGCCTGCTTAAAGGGGTCTGTGCCGTACACACTTACTTAACACAAATCTCACCCCATCCATCACAAATTAGAACTCAAAAACAAGATTTTCCTGTCTAAAAAATTTGTCCACCCTACTTTTAAATACATTCAATGAGGAACTCCCCACAACATCAGCAGGCAGCCCATTCCACTGATCAACAACCCTTTGACTGAAGACCTGTTGTCGCTTAACTGTCCTACACCTCAACTTGTCTCACCTGAATTGATGACCCCTATGTGATACTCTAAACTGAAGAGCGCCATTCAAATTGACCTGATCTAGTCCTTTAACAATTTTGTACATTTCAATCATGTCCCCCCTTAATCTCCTATACTTGAGTGAGTACATATCTAATGCCACAAGCCTTTCTCCATATTCTAAGTTACCTATTCCACTGATGAGTCTAGTTGCTTTGCGCTGCACTCTTTCTAACATATCTATATCTTTTTCTAGGTAGGGGCTCCATGCTTGTACAGAATATTCCAAGTGGGGTCGCACATATGCTAAGTACAGTTTTTTTCATGACTTCCTTGCTCTTATATATCACACTTCTATTAATGAGTCCCAGCATTCTGAGTGTCCTGTTCCTAGCTGAGATACATTGTTTTTCTGCTTTAAGGTCTTTTGAAACCAACACACCTAAGTCCCTTTCCTCTTCAATAACATCCAGTTCCCTCCCTCCCATTGTATATCTGAAAGTCTCACCTCCAGACCCCAGATGCATAACCTTACACTTGTCATAGTTGAAAGACATCTGCCATTGATCAGCCCACTTTTTTAGGTCCTCCAAGTCTAGTTGAATATTTCTAGATTGATCACAACTGTTTGCCACTCCTACCAGCTTGATGTCATCAGCAAATTTGAACACTCTATTCCTCAGCCCTACCTCAATGTTATTCACAAAGATGATAAAGAGAAGTGGCCCTAGAACAGAGCCCTGTGGTACTCCACTCAGAACATCCTTCCAATCAGATTTACATCCATTTAACACTACCCTTTGTTTCCTTCCCCTCAACCATGCTTCAATCCAACCTATAACTTTTCCAACAATCCCATGTTGCTGTAGTTGATGAATTAGCCTCCCATGTGGAACTTTATCAAAAGCTTTGCTAAAGTCCAAGTACACAACATCCATCCTGCTTTGATTGTCTACTTCTTTAGTAACATACTCCATGAACTCCAAAAGGTTAGTTAAACAAGACCTTCGAGATCGAAATCCATGTTGAGTATCCCTTAAAAGGTTGTGCCTATCAAGATGAATCTGAACATTCTGTTTAACCAGATTTTCTAGTACCTTGCAAACTATTGAGGTCAAACTGACTGGCCTGTAGTTTCCTACACACTTCATACTTCCCTTTTTGAAAATTGGTACTACATTTGCATTTCTCCAATCTTCAGGCACTTCAGAATATTCCATAGACCGCCTGAAAATTATACCTAGGGGAACTGCTAAAGCTTTAGCACACTCTACTAAGACCCTAGCATATATATCATCTGGTCCAGAAGCTTTATTAGGTTTTATATTCTGCAACTGCTTTTCTACAGCTTCTGTAGTTATTGTAAGATCCTCCAGCCTATCACCTGTCATGGCATAAGCTTCAGTTGTTTCTATTCTACCAGAATTATCTTTAGTAAAGACTGATGAGAATTGCTTGCTTAGGGATTCCACAATATCACAATCATCAACCACTATTTCCCCATCTACCTCCAGTGGTCCTACACTACACTTTTTAGCCTTAAATTTGTAGAAGCTAAAGAATCTCTTAGCATTACCTGCTGAACATTCTCGAGCTAATTTGATTTCAGCCAGTCTTTTAGATGCCCTAACACACCTCCTAACTTTATTTCTAGCTATTTTATATGATTTGAGGTTTACCTCAGAGTTAGCATCTTTTAGTTTCTTGAATGCCTGTTTCTTTGACTCCAGTAAATGCTTTACTTCCCTGGTCAGCCATGAAGGGTGCTTAACCCTGGTTAATCTAAATTGCCTATTGGGAATGAACCTATCCTGACCTTGAAATAGTTGAAGACTTCCCAATGAATTTCATTCAGGAAGATCCTGAACTCATTGTAATTCCCTTTAGCAAAATTTGGAATCAATGTTTTATTGGTTCCTACACTTCCAACATACAATGAGAAGCGTATAATGTTGTGATCACTATTACCCAAGGTCTCTCCTATGTTCACATGTTGTACAAAATTTTCCTCATTACTAAGCACAAGATATAATATTTAATTTTCCCTTGTAGGTTCATGTATCATTTGAAAGAATAAATTGTCCTCCAAACAATCCATGAAACTTCTTCCTGATTTGTTTAGACCTATAGTTTTGCTTCCCAATCCTGTTATGTTGAAATCCCCCAACAAAACAGTTCTCTCCTGCACTCTCCTACTTATCTCTTCCTGCATCAACCTGTCCATGTTTTCATTCTGGTCTGGAGGTCTATAGAATGCCCCAATCCTAAATTTTGTTCTATTCTTCAGAATGATATCTAACCACAGGGATTCTACTCCTTCATTATGTACACTATCCTCTATGGAATGCCATTTCATTACTTGTCTGACATACAAGAGTATACCACCTCCTATCCTTGCCTTCCTTTGATAAGCATGCATGTTGTAGCCTGTCAATTCAAATTCTTGCAAGTTGTCTCCAAAAATGCTTTCATTAACCCATGCCTCTGTTATACATACCAAATCTAGCTTTTCAGACAACATATATGCATGCAGTTCCCCAATTTTGTTCCTAACACTTCTGGCATTGACATAAAAACATGATAAACTATTCCTTCCCTTGCTTGCAAGACTTCTCTCTTTATCAGCTACATCCCCCCCATGACCTGCCTAGTTTCCCTGTTTCCTATTGAGAGCCTCCTCATACCTATTGCTGAGCAATTCCACTCCTCTCTTGCTCAAATGTAACCCATCTAATGCAAACATTTCAGTTCCCTCCCAGAAATCCCCCCACAAATCCAAGAACCTCACCCCAAGCTCCTTGCAAATCTTGGCCACCCTGGTATTCAGCCCAATGGCCCTCGAGTACCACTCTACACTTGCATTTACCATAGGGAGGATGGATGTTACCACTCCTCTTTTCCTACTTCCTGCTAACCTACCTATCAAAGCCCTATACTCTTTTATTGTTTCCTCTGTTTTTGCTCTTCCTACATCATTTACACCAACCTGCACAATTACTATTGTACTCTCTCCACTACCCTTCATTACTCCTTCTAACCTATCCCCAACATCCTTTACCTGGGCCCCTGGGAAGCAAACACGAGTCCGTTTGCTGGGGTTCCTACTACAAAATGTGCGATCCATATACTTCACTCTCGAGTCCCCTATAACTAAAACCTCCCCCTCTCTATCTTCAGCTACCTGGTCATTCCTACCTTCCTCCCTAGCAGCATTACTATCTCTCTCTTGCAGTACCTCAAACCTATTATTAATTTCAATGCCTTTGTCAATTTTCCTTAAAGCTAGTCTGGTACTCTGGCGTCTAGCTACTTTCCACTCTCTACTATCCTGGACCAAGCTATCTCCACCCCTATCACTCCTAGACTCCTGCACCTGGCTTGCCTGGCTGGCATTTCCTATGATGGGCCGTGCCACTAAACTCTTCAGGCGTTCCACCTCCCTTGCTAACATATCTACTTTCCTACTCAAGTCCCCAATGACTCCCATATACTTACACTTCCCACAGTCACCTTGCATTTTTCTCTTTTTTTTGCTCCGTTATTACTAACTAAGTCTAGTTAAGGTAAACCTTTACTAACCAAGTTGTAAAGCTAGCTAGCAACTAATGTAACCAAGCAGTGAAGAGCTATCTAGTTTATTGTACCTTAACTCCTGATCTAGTAACACTCCCACTGAATAAACAACAAAATATATCCCTGCTTACACAAACTAAACTAAGCAAAGATAATCTAAGTTATCCCGAGTCGCACCAGCTACAAACTCCAACTAAACCAAACTAAATACTAATATAATCCAAAAATGCCGAGATGCCTCTACAATTACACCAGTATATGAAGATATACCTAGTGTAATTAAAGCTCAATAGTTTAGTCGTGAACTCTATCTGAACTTAAACACCAAAAAGATTCTACACCACAAGACTAAATAAATTATGTTAAGAAAGAATTAGTATTCTCTAATGTAGCTTATAATATCGACCCACAGGAAAGAAGGCAACAAGCTTTGCACAAAATAAAAACCAAGGACTTATCTTACGAATGAAACTATACACCACAAGACTAAATAAATTATGTTAAGAAAGAATTTGTATTCTCTAATCTAGCTTATAATATCTACTCACAGGAAAGAAGTAACAAGCTATCTACAAAATAAAAAACAAAGACTTATCTTACAAACGAAACTACGCCGTGAACGCCACAATTTCAAGGCTATGTAATGATTACAATATTCACCATAAGACGAAGTGAGCTATAAGAAAAAATACCATTATCTCACTTAACTTATAATACCTACACACAGATTAATAGCCACAAGCTACCTACAAAATAAACACAAAAACTTATCTTAATCACTTGTGGTCCAATCTTCTTTTTCCCCTCGGTGTCCTCAACCAGTCCTCCCCAGGCCTCGGAGCTGCGCGAACACGTCCGTCTGGAACAAGAGCAGAACCGTGAGTGAGTGTTGAAGTGTGTCAAGAATTCTGAGGTTTGATTTAGCAGCGTTTTCGAGGAGTGGGGATCCATATTCCATGATTGGCCGAATTATTGTTTTGTATAAAGTCAGTAGTGAAGTTCGATCTGATCCTCAGTTTATGCCGGATAGTGCTCGGAGGAAGTTTAATCTTTTTAATGCGCGTTTTCGGATGTTTAAGATGTGTGGCCGAAAGGTGAGTTGTGGGTGTAATGTAATGCCTAAGAATTTTGCTGTGGTAACGAATGGTATGGGTATATGGTCTATTTTCAGTGGTAGTAAGACTGTGTGTCGTTTGTAGCCGAAAAGTATGCATTTGGATTTATGGGTGCGATGTGTAGATTTAGGAATGCGAGTTTCTTGTGTAGTTCTGATAGTGCGTTTTGTAGTATTGCTAATGCGTGAGTTGGTGTTTCGTGTGATGTCCATAATACGATGTCGTCTGCATAGAGTGCAATTTTGGCCGAAAAAAGTTGTCGGTGATGACTGAATTTAGACCTAGAATAAAGAGAAGAGGACTTAGAACTGAACCTTCGGATTGGCTGTAGTAAGTTGTATCCAGTACAATCATCCACAATTTGTAGAAAAAGTTAAATAATCCACCACGTAAAACATAACATCCAACGATCACATCACTAGGAGGTGATGAACACCCATGAGCATCAGGCTATTGAATATCCCTGGGTTTTCGGTTCTCCAACATCCGGAGGTGATATGTGATCCAGCATCCGTAGGTTTTACGCGAACGAACATCCGTGGGTTCTGGACGATCGAATATGCATTCGCAGTCGTATCGTGGCGCAATGCAGTCAGTGAATTATTCTGCTGTTGCAGTAATGCCGCGTGGTAGTTGTTGCAGTCATAGCTTTGTCGCACGACAACCAAGTCGCGTGGCGTTGCAGTATTTACGTTCGCTTCGTGTCGCAGTAAAGTCGGTATAAATTTTGACTGGAGTAGTGATGACGCGTCGCAGTTGTTGCAGCCGCAGCTTCGTCGTGTGACAGTCATGTCGCGCCGCAGTGTTTGCGTTCGAAATCTGGAGTCGAAGTGTAGAAGTAAAGTAGGTCGAAGTTTTTGGCGTAGCAGTAATGTCGTGTCGCAGTCCTGTCGTCGCAGAAGTGTCGTTCACAATTATTGCAGTCGCAGTCCTATCGTGACACCCCTCGCACAACAGCTGGCACTTGCCACCCGCCCGGGGTGGCAAATGAGTAAAGTGTTTGCTTTGCATCCCGGGGTCTCGAGTTCAGTACCTGGGACATGACGGCTTTTAATTCTGCCGGAAAT
Organism: Ashinkailepas kermadecensis; assembly: GCA_034440615.1. Taxonomy (NCBI): domain Eukaryota; kingdom Metazoa; phylum Arthropoda; class Thecostraca; family Neolepadidae; genus Ashinkailepas; species Ashinkailepas kermadecensis. The sequence continues at coordinate 67,468 of JAOTOM010003405.1, forward strand.
GCAATTTGGTGAATATATCACATCCAAAGCTAAATTGATTCTGCATACATGCTTGAACGTGTGTGGCTGTACAAGCACTCAAGGTAATGGCCCATTAACTAGCATACACAGATATTCAACTTCACTGCGCTTTTAACAGATGCCGTCGCTCCTCCAGCGCCGCGATAGGCACCTTATGCTGATATGAATTGGTGGACAATTTGCTATAAAATGATTCCGAGGGAAGTGAAGTAAGGCACCTCACGTAGGGCGACTGTTATAGACTTCAGTTTTTACCTGAAGCTAAGAATATTTCCTCAGCACTCGAGAGACGTTCGTGTTCCTCAGAGCCGTCACCAGCATGAGGAGAATTGTTTTACCAAACGGCAGTGACCGCTTTACAGTACATTTTATGTCGTAAGTATACCTTTTGCAAGGGCGTAGGAGCAGGGGAGCAATATCCCCCATGTTCAACTATTTAAAACTGGGCAACAATGAACCGAGTAACTGCATGGAGGATGGAGTTGTACGCCTAGCCGTCATACATTTTTTCCCAAACAGAGCTCGTACATGGAGTGCTGAACCAAGAAAACAAGTTGAATGATTTCTATATGTTGTCCAGAATGGTGAAGTAACATTTAATGGACATATGCATATGCCGGTTAATTCTTTTTTTCTTCCTGCATGTTGGCGTTCATCTCGTATGTTGATCCGCACAATTAATCTCGCCCATGAAGCTGGTTATGTAGACATTCAGCTACTAGCCCTTATTGGCAAGAAAATGGCAATAGCTCTTAAACATATATGACCACACCTACCGAACCTTCATTGGAGGTCTCCTGATGACACCCCCTGACGAGGCCCTGAACACGCCTCTGTACCTGTGTCAGCCCTCAGCCTAGTCCCTAAGCCAAACCTGAAAGTCTATTATCGTGGTCATCGTGGTTAGCGATAATTGTTTGTGACTTCGGTGAACATAGTACACACATGTTCTGGACAGGGAAGGTTTTTCTGTTGCACGTCCTCTCCCTCTCAATGTGAACTCAATCGATATATATATATATATATATATATATATATATATATATATATATATATATATATATATATAAAATACCCTCTCTCATCCTATAACATAACATATAATATATATATACGCACTCTCACGCCGACTCTGGAACAGCCAATGGTTGACGATACTATCTTCATCAGTGACGACTCCTGATGTCGTTCGTCGCGGTCCTCTCCTGTCCCGATTGTCAATGTGCGGTGACAGCAGTGATGGTCTACCGCTCCAGTCTGGCCACCTCTACTGCCTGGTCATGGAGTTCGCGCCCGGCGGTGACCTGTGCTCGCTGGTGAAGGCGCAGAAGGACGGCCGGTTTCCGGAGGGCCGGGCGCGACCCTTCTGCAGACAGCTGGTGTCGGCGCTCTCCTACATGCACGGTCGAGGCATCATCCACCGGTCAGTGGCACCATCCGCCGGTCAGTGGAACCATCCACCAGTCAGTGGCACCATCCACCGGTCAATGGCACTATCCACCGATCAGTGGCACATCCACCGGTCAGTGGAACCATCCACCAGTCAGTGGAACCATCCACCGGTCAGTGGCACATCCACCGGTCAGTGGCACCATCCACCGGTCAGTGGCACCATCCACCGGTCAGTGGCACCATCCACCAGTCAGTGGCACCATCCACCGGTCAATGGCACCATCCACCAGTCAGTGGCACCATCCACCGGTCAGTGGCACCATCCACTGTATCCACAGAAGTGCAAATTTCTGAAAATGAGTGAGGGAGCTCAAGCATTAGCATGGGCTACGGTGCAAAACAAAATTATTGAGCGGCCGACCCATTGGTTCTTATGCTAAAGTTATCGATGCTCAGTGAAGCATTGCGGTGGCTCCGGGCATATACAAGTTTTACAACACTACAGACACCCCTGGTTTCTTCCATGCATTGGTGACATGAAACTGACCAAATCTTCACGGCAAGTTCAAGCCGTAATATTCGTCTTCGACCCACTTTTCGACGTATATCTGAGATAATCTGCGTCGTAACTTTCATCTGCACCATTTCTCAACATTGGATAGTGCTGCAATGCGTTTTCAAATCAGTATATGAACCCATACTGCTGGGATATTTTTGCGTTGTCTGCATTTGCACATGTCGGTCAGTACTTAGTAACTTACACCACTTTATGTAGCAATTACGTTGACGAAAAGAAACAAAGGAAGCATATTAGATACATATTTCCTCAGACATAAGCTATGACAATAACAAACATCGCTTAGTGATTTACGAAAGGTTCGATATTTGATGTAACGTCACTAATGAGAGAACATGGGTACTTCAACACATATCTGCTGCCATCAAGTACTAACGAGCATGGTAGCATGCTTTATTACCATTATAATGGGCGATACAACTTCATCAATCGTTCCTTCCCGGTTCGCTTCGTTTAGTTAAATTTAGCATTCTGCTTATGGTGTCGCATGGACACAACCAACCAAACTCCCCTGTTACTACTATTCAGAAATCCATGTCGCCATCACTGCAGGTATACCTACTACCGCAATCAATAAGTTAATATTTACGTATAACGAGGGATGCTGGCAAGACAAACGAATGTTCGCCTTGTTCTTTGAAGAATTGACAATGCCCAAACTCAAGTATCCTTCATAAGGAACGCGTTTAGAATTGTGCTTGGTCCGCACAATTATGTTTCCTCTCTTAAAAGCTTTTAAGAGAGGAATGGTTTTACCTCCCCCGGTAAGGGAGTTAGCGGAATGGGTGTTAAGCTACCCTGCCTTGGGGTGTCAGTGGGCTGGCACCCACCCGGGGTGTTTGCGACTCCCAACTCCCCTGTGAGGGGTTAACAGCGTGCTTACAATCTTACAACACCCTGAGTTCCACAAAGAAAGCTACGGACACAATTGACAGGTGTTTGAGGTGTTCAAGCTTGGGGTGTTGGGGTGTTGAAACGTTTTTCAGTGAGTATCACATCTACCAGTCAGTGGCACATCCACCGGCCAGTGGCACATCCACCGGCCAGTTGCACCATCCGCCGGTCAGTGGCACATCCACCGGTCAGTGGCACCATCCACCGGTCAGTGGCACCATCCACCGGTCAGTGGCACATCCACCAGTTAGCGGCACATCCACCGGCCAGTGGCACCATCCGCCGGTCAGTGACACATCCACCGGTCAGTAGCACCATCCACCAGTTAGTGGCACCATCCATCGGCCAGTGGCGCTTGCGGTACAGCAGGACGGCGGCCACAATGTGCTGGGTGGTCCAGATGCGATGACCAGGTGTTGATGGAGCTCTGTGCGGCGTAAATGTGTTAGAGCGATCGAAAAGATTGCGAGATACCAGGCAAGTTACTGGACATCCAACCAAATATTTTCCTGGTGGTGTTACTGGCTTGGATTGTTCTCTGTGCTCATATCCTGCCCATATTTCATCTTTTGTGTTTTACATCTGATCATATTCAATGGGTTCTTAAGAGTCATTCTATCCAGATGAATCTTTGGTTTTGGAACGATTTTCGGACTCCACTAGATTCTAAAGATAAAAGATAGAAATTTAAATGTCCCTCAATGATGTAAAGCTTACATCGCCGTCGTTTGTGTTGTATTCACCATCGTTCGATGTACCCATCATAGCTCGTTGAAGGTTTGACGAGAGAAGCCGAAGCAAAAACCTTTTGCAACATCTACATTTAGAATCCAGCGAAGTTCAAGAATCGTTAAACAAAAATATATCCAATAGGATTCAAGAATTGGATGCCTACCAATACTGGCTTCGTTCTTTTTCACTGAGAGGGTGAAACAAGTTGTTTATCATGCTTAAAAACAATGCGGTTTGTGAGACGGCATGGATGGATCTACGAGCGATCTATTTTGTCTCCTCCGGATAGCAAACGATCTGTTCAAGCTTCACGAACTCTCGGCCTCGAATCTTCTGGAGACCACCAATGTTGCTTTTGCATTACCAAGTTCCATTTGGTACCTCGAAGCTATCCAGAAATGTCATTAATTCCGATGAGAAATGGCAACATGTCACAAAGGCTCTCCTCGGGCGTGGTGGGCGTCGGTGTGTCGCGGCCGGATGGACACCACATGTGCACGACTGGCGGCCAGCTGTACAGTCCGGGTCGGTGGCTTTCCCACCGGACAGCCACGGTAGTTAGCCCGTCGACCGGCGGGCTGGTCTACTCTGTCGGCAGTCGGCCGTATGTTATTATAATTGCGGCTGGTTGGATCGGCGGGCGCGTGATAAGGTTTGATGGCCGGTCCGGGCGGCGTTCAGACGCGCTCGAGTGCCGCCACCGCCGCCGTCAAGCCGACAGCAATGGGAACCTATCAGGTGGTGGTGGCCCGTCGTGACCCAACATTTACCGGTTCGGGTAAGTGGGAAGTTTTTACGATGCGCTTTATGGGGTGCCGGTCCCGTCGTTCTGTGTAACTTGTTAAGTCCGAGACAGTGGTATCAAGCATTAAGCGGCCGGCCGTGTCGAACACAGAACCGGACCAGACCGGGCCGAGTGGCGGCCCACTTACCGTGCAGCTAGGAGGCGGAAAGACACGCACTTCGCTCGTCACGACCTCAGTTGGCGGCTGTAGTGGTCCTTCACGGTGTGGAGAAGCACACAATTCTCTGGAGATGTCCGCACTCGAGCCTTGACTAAACAGGAGTTTCACTGCAACGCGGCACCGCGGTACAAAAGTTTTCAGGCTCTGAGTCTGTAATGTGGTGGGCACTGCCGTCGGAAGCGTGCATACACCATGCAGTTGGCACCTGAAGGCGTATTTGGTTTATTGTGGGTTGTCGATTATGAATTTCGTGCCACTTCTTCCGAGGGATCCATTGGCTGGACAAAGATGCAAACGTGCAGTCAAACATGAGGCTGTGTTTTCATGTCATACTGCCACACTGGCAAATGTTTCGTTTTCTCTTGCACCAATCACTGATAGTTTCTGCAGAATTTCTGCTTTGTTTTCTGTGTTGTGCAGGATGACGACCAGTGGTCGTGACCCAAGTGTTATTTAGGCTAAAATTAGTCGGCAACGTCAATGCATTGTCTGTAGCTCAGAGGCGACGCCTGTCTTCACAGGAACTGTGCGTGTCGCGGTCGTGTCATGTCAGGTCACGATAGTGGCGCTCTGAGCTCCAGCACTCGGGTGCGTTTATCGATCTAGGTTCGATGACTTAATACCAGCTGACACAGGCGTTACACTACTAAAATTGATCGCTGATGGAACGCGAGGTGCTTTTTTCGTATAAAACTTTAAGTGGCGATAATGTGTGTGTGGGGGGACGATCGGGCTGACGAAAGTCCCAGGAGGGGCCGGTAACTCCAATACAAACCAATATAAACTGTACGTTTGGATAGTTGATTTTGCAGTAATACACGCTCCACCTTAATAATCATATTTCGCACCGGCACACGCAGGCGTCACACTACCACAATGAATCGCTGATGGATCGCGTTCGATGTGAGCGATCCGGCTGGCGCCGCGATATCCGGACCGAGGGTGGAGTCGCCAGTGAGACGAACAGGCAGACAGACAGACAAAGATAATATAAACAGACGGTGAGAGCCAGCCGCCGCGGCGCGGCGTCAGTGATGGAGGGCTACAGAGGGGAAAGAACGAGAGAGAGAGAGAGAGAGAGGGGGAGGGGGAGGGGGACAGAGATGAGAGGGAGGCCGATGTAGACAGATACGGGACGGGCATGCAGAGGTACAGGGTCGGATGCGACGCCTCGGGTGGTGAGCACATCAAGACAGCGTTGTGTTGGCCGGACGTCCGGCCGGCCGGCTGGCGATATTGCCGCTCGGCAGGGCCGAGGTGTGCCCACAATTAACCGCCGTCCGCCATCCATCTAAATTGCGTCTCCCGCCGACGCCGACACTGTTCAAACGCACACGCGCTTATTAGTGTGCGGCACGGACGGCGTGCGGGAAGATTGGCGGCGAACGACGGCACGGTGGCGGCTATCTCGCCGCCGCGCCATTAGCGTCTCGTTTATGCCGTCCGCAAGATGAAAGTATGACGTTTAACTCTGCTCACGAGCGATCCATCATGTTCAATTCTGCTCCAGATCCGTCTTGATTTATGTCCGCAAAGGTGGGCTGTTTTCCGAGGAAGATGCACGTGTGGTGTTAGCGCCACGAGAGGCGCCGACGGTGCTGGCGGGCGTGCGCCAACTCGTCTCCAGGCAACGATGGTGCCAGTGGCGGTGGCGGCGCTGGCCCGGCTCCGGCGCGAGTGCTCCGCTTCCGTAATTAACTCAGCCATGTTTGGACAAATAACTGCGCCGTCGTGCCGCCAGCGCCTCCGACTCGTGAACGGAGCGGCCGGCGGCCGGTCGGCGGCTCCTTCTCGCCGACGCGCGCCGCTCCGCCGGTGCCATGTCACCTCGCCCGTCGAAAGACCGCACCCGGTTGAAAGCGACGCGAGAGAAAAACGGCTCTTTATTGGCGGGCCGCAACCGCTGGAGGCCTTGAGTAGTGCTGCTGTCGCAGCTCGGCGTCGGACGCGCCTCCACAATGCAGGCTGCTTCGTTCGCATGCTGTGGTGCTGTGCCCGGTTGGAAGTCTGCCTAATTGAGCCGTCACTGCCACAGCTCAATTAGGCACCAACGTTGGTGTCAGCGCGGTTTGGCCGGCATTGGAGACGGTGCCGTTGCTTCGAAGGATCAATGAACCTTCGAATGACAATGGTAGCACAGTATGATCACTGATAATTTTGTTTTGTTACTTGCTGGTAGCACTCCTGGAGTTCCCCACAGTCCTTTAAGAATGTCAGATGGTGCTTTTCATATCCTTGTGGTTTCTAGGTGTTGCTTTCCCATGCATCCCCATCGCCAAATGTCCCATCACAGGATCACCAGATCCGTCAAAGAGTAACCAATTCCATGAGTTGGTCGCTAATCCCATCATAGGGTCGCCTGTACCATCACGGAGCCACTTGTCCCAATACAGGGCCACCAATCCTACCAATTGGTCGTTGGTACCATCACAAGGTAAACACAGCCCCATCGGCTGGTCGATGGCCCCATCACAATGTCACCAATCCCACCAGTCGGTAGTTAGTCCCGGCATAGGATCATCAGCCCAATTGCAGGGCAGCCTGATTAACTTTTAAGCTTGTATTTTTTAGCGATGGATGAAATAGGACGTTTTCATGCCATTTTGTATTTCTGGTGACTGCAACGCCTAGTAGGGCATACAATCGAATAATGAAAGCAGGTAAAACGGCATGGATTTCCAGAAATGGCTTTTTGACATGGTAAATATCAATTGACAGATGATTTTAAGTCGAAATTTGAAAGAACTCGTCCTGGCGCATCGCTTTGGTCCAATATATTTTTGTTTAATCTGTAAAACTTTTTTTTAACGAGTTAACCCTCTCGGCGAAATCTGGACACTCCTGAAAACATTCCAAAACCGACAGCGACCACCAATAAAAGCCATCATACTTAGACAGAACAATAACACCATCACAGACACACAAACAACCGCCAACATTTTCGCACACACCTACCATCTTAGATCATCCACACTTCCACAGAACCCTCCACCTCCAATCAGACACGCACGTCAACACCTTTACAACGCTAGGTTTACACTCACCGAATTAGAACTTGCAATTGCAGAGACAGGAAACACAAGCGTAGGCCCAGACAATATACACTACTCTTTCCTCAAATACCTCCCAACACAAGCAGTACAGGTACTCCTCGAAACATACAACACTGCATGGACAACACTTTACATATACACAATCATGGCTATACCTATCCCTAAACCAAACACTGACTCAACTCTATGCGACTCCTACCGCCCTATCGCACTCACCAGCTGCTTCCACAAACTTTTCCAACGACTTGTCAAAAAACAACTCCTCTACATCATCCAGACACAAAAACTAATTGCTCCCACTCAATCAGGCTTCCTTCCCAAGAGATCATGTATAGATATCCTTACCTACCTCATCACACACATCCAGGAAGCGGCGGCAAAGAAGCTTCCCACCGTCGCCGTCTTCCTGGACCTAAAACAAGCATAGGACACCGTCAACATAACAACTCTACTACAACACCTATACAACATAGACATACAGGGCCGACTACTACACTGCCTACACTTCTACCTACTAAAACGATCATTTCAAGTCCAAATTGGGTCCCACACCTCAGACACTAAATTCCCCACAATCGGTTTGATGCAAGGTTCAGTTCTCGGCCCCCTACTCTTTATTCGCGGCCTCAACTCAGTCATTCCCGACAACCTCCCAGTCAAAATTGCACTCTATGCAGATGACATCGTACTCTGGACATCACAAGAATCACCGGCCCACTCACTAACAATTCTACAAAACGCACTAACAGATCTCCACGACAAGCTAACATTACTAAACCTACACATTGCACCACACAAATCCAAATGCATGATCTTTGGCTATAAGCGACACACATATTTACAACCACTGAAACTAGACAACACTCCCATACCATTTGTTACCACAGCAAAATTCCTAGGCATCACTTTAGATCCACGGCTCACCTTCAAACCACACATACTAAACATCCAAAAACGCGCATCCAAAAGAATAAACATCTTACGAGTACTCTCCGACACAGATTGGGAATCAGACCGAAATTCACTACTGACCTTATACAAATCCATCATTCGCCCAATCATGGAATACGGATCAACACTTTTCGAAAACGCAGCTAAATCAAACCTCAAACTCCTAGACTCTCTTCAATACCAATGCCTAAAGATAGCCACAGGAGCATACACAACCTCACCTTCGCTCGCTCTTCACATATACAACCACATACCAGAACTACAACACAGACGCACAGAAGCACTACTCAGATACCACTACAAAACGCAACTCATTAGGCAACACCCATGCACTCAGGCACTAAAAATCCGCTCCAAACGCAGACACCAACTCATGAAAAAAGTATCATTCAAAACTACAATAGGATGCCGCATTCAACAACACGCAAGAAACTTACACCTCGCACTCCCCACCTCAAAACCACTCCCACCACCTAAAGCATGGTGGAAACACCAAACCCCCACAACACACTTCCTAATAGACAAACCAAAACGTACATACACAGATGCAGAAATACAACAACTTTTCCTCCAATTCATATCACAATACGCAAATTACAACATCATCTACACCGACGGCTCCAAATCACACACACAACAGACGGGCTCAGCGGCGGTGCTGTATACCGGACAAGCACCGCCCCGGGTCATCTTACGTGCCCGTCTGCCGGACACAGCATCCACCTACACATCATAAATATATGCAATATATTCGGCCTATTGTACCATCTACAACACAAACATAGAACACAACATCATAGCCACAGACGCAAAATCAGCAATACAAAGCATAACACCCCACACCATTTCCAAACACCCCCTCATCCTCAAAATACTGCACATACATAACAAACTAAACATTCGACAACAACCACTCCTCCTTTGGATACCAAGCCACACAAACATACAAGGCAACGAACATGCAGACACCGAAGCAAACATAGCCACAGCACTACAACAAACCACAAACTGCCCACTCTAACAATCCGACTACTACCCCACAATACACCAGGCAATCAACAAACACATTCAACAAACATGGGACAGAGCAGGAACACAACTCCACGATATACATCCAAAACACGAACATTGGCACACCATCAATCAGAACACCAGACTCAAAGAAAGGATACTGACAAGACTTCGCATCGGACACACAGCACTCACACACTCCTACCTCATTCTAAGCCAAACACGACCTCAATGCACAACATGTCGCCGAACACTTACAATCAAACACATTCTCATATACTGCACCAAGTACAACAACCAAAGACAACACATCACAAACTACTGCACCACAAACCACCTCCCACTAAACCTCACCACGCTTCTCAACGATGAACACCCAACATTACACGAACATATCTTCCACTTCCTTTCAACAACACGCATATTGGAACAACTGTGAAGGGGGAAAAAAGGAACAAAAAGAGACATGGAAAAGAAAAAAAATATGTGTACGCATACATGCATATATCAAGGGAAAAAATCCATGATCCCCTAGGTGCCTATATGCAGGAGAAGGACTTAGGTGCTATTTTTAACACAAAATTGGGGGCATCAGAACAGACCAAAGAAGCCAGGAAGAAGGCACTAAGAATGCTTGGGGCAATAAATAGGAATGTATCATACAAAAGTGAGGAAGTCATCAGGAAGCTTTATTGTGCATATGTTAGGCCACATCTGGAATATTGTGTCCAAGCTTGGTCCCCTAGTTCTGAAAAAGATTGTTGGCTTTTAGAGAGAGTACAAAAGAGGGCAACAAAAATGGTGAATGGTATGGGCAACCTGGCATATGAGGAAAGATTGAAGAAATTGAATATGTTTTCACTTAGATATAGAAGGCTGAGAGGAGATCTCATCGAGGTCTTTAAATTTGTTCATGGTCAGGAACAGGGTTATCTCAGGGAACTGTTTGAATTTAACAGAAATGATGCAATTAGAGGTCATCAATTCAAAATTAAAGTTAATCACAGCAGGACAAGGTTAAGACAGTCCTTCTTCACCAACAGGGTAGTAGAACACTGGAACCAGCTGCCAGAAACCATTGTCAGTAGCAACACACTGAACATCTTTAAGAACAGCATAGACAATCATTATAAGAATAGGGGGCTTGTTTTTATGTATTCCAGGGAGAGTTGATCAGCACATTTGATGGACAACTGGTTCAGTGTACAGAGTGCAACCAAGAAGGGCCCTTGTGGCTCATAGTTGCACTGATCTTTTATGTCTTTATGTCTTTATATGTTTTCTTGCACTGTTCACTCCAAACGGCGATTTTTGCAAGATGGATTTTATATTGGCCTATTTTGGCATGTTCTTTGTTCTAAGCTTGCCAGAGTTCTGACTTTTGTTTGCATCAAATTTCCCTTAGTTGTATCCTTTTTATATCGGACGCTGATTAAATACAAATCGGAGATATTAAAAAAATCGAAAAATTTCAACTTCAAAACTTCACATACAAAACCACACCCTTGGTGATGCGGGGATCGCTCACGTTTTCAATGAGGCTTACTAATACTTCAGCAATATTTTGTGTCATTCATTTTGTATGGCGATGATAAGGATCGACACAGTGACTACCACCATTGATTGTAACGTTTATGCATGTCGAAAATATTTACCACCTCCTCTTTCCACCAGTCGTTTTCCAAAACTGAGTCGTACACTGCTCCGGCTCTGCCAAGCCTGTTATCGTTTCCTCGCCCATGTCCTCTGTTACCCTCTGTTGTCCGCCGTCATTTACGCCGGTGCCTTTATCTCCATCGGAACCGCCCCCAGGCTCGAAGGTATTAAGCTATGTACGGATGGGGAGTACGGATATATGTACGGAGTACGGATGGAGTTGAGGGAAGACATGCGCGAGATAAATACCTCGGCTTTTATCTGCCTTTAACCCATAGTCATCAGCAGTCCACAGAGACGCAATGCTTTTTTATTTAGCACAACATGATAAACCTGCCTGACACTTGGTCGCTGACACAAAGTGATCCTCATTTTTGTTATAGCTGATTTATGATTTATAGGGTCGGGTTGTGTTGTTTTGATGTTTGATGTCATTCAATACATGTTAGTTATTCCCAAATACAATTGCGTCGCTACGCGTAAATAAACCTACGGGTGACCTATCGGTAATTAGTGGCCTTGAATGTCGTGATGGTTTTTAAGCGAAACTATAAGATCTACATTAAAAAGGTATGACTGTTTTATTATTCCGAAAACGTTCCAATCATATGTCTGTATGTCATTGCTCTACCTCATGTAGCTTTCCAATGGAAGAAAGCTTACACGAAATCCGTCCTGCCAGGACAACGCAAAATCTAAAGAAGTCATGAAGAGCGGATGGCCATATCGGATATTTAGAAGAAGTACGCATTTTTTTATTTTTTTGTTTGGTCAGCGAAATCATGCCCACTTTTATTTCCACCGTCATATTTATTAATTTTGAAGGACTAGTTGTCACGAAAGTTCACGATGTCACAAGGTCATGAGGCCGCGAGGTCAAATTTGTGAAATATTAATATTTTTGGGGGGAAGGTTTCACTTGATCTATTTTCTTCCGAAGTATATATCATTTGCCGTCCTTTCTGCCTCTTACTGATGAGATGTCCATCGTGAAATCAACCCATGTTATTTGACCTAAACGTTGGTCGAATCGGGATGAATTTTGCACAGCCGTATTCAAAGCCAAAGACTACCCTGTGAGCAAGTATTGCTGAAGTCTCGAAACTGTCCCTAAATTTGAGGCCCTTCCATTCAGAGACTTTTCGTGGATGAGATGAGCTGCCGACTCTGACGTCAGCTCCATGATTACCAATTTTCTTACGTACAATAGCGCAACCGGTGGGGTGTTAATGGGGCTATAGCTCCTCCTCCGTCGTATCAGAGGGAGCCCATTTTCGGCTCGCTTCGCGCGCTGAAGATAGTTTTCATTTAGCTCCATAGAGATGTTTTGAATGTTTTTGAGGCCCGGATAGAAACAGGAGGGGCCCTGGGAGCTGCGGAGGCCACTTGAAGCTGGAGGGCCCATTGAGGCTGGAGAGGCCCTTGAACATGTGGTTTCAGAAAAAAAAATAGTATCCCCCTCCGTCGTAAAGTTCTGGCTGCGTCCCTGCTGACGTAAATTTCCGCTAACGGGCATTTCTGCTTACCCATATTTGTGCTCACGTACCTTTGTGCTTTTGCGCATTTGTGCTTACGTACTCCTGCGCTTACATACATTTGTTGTTGCATACTATGGCACGTACGGACGTTTGTACTTGCGTACATTTGCGCCAACACACATTTGCCATACGTACAGGTTCACTTGCGTACATTTGTGGCAACGTACATTTGTCATATGTCATTCGCGCGTACAACGTTGTCTTAAGTATATTTGCTTGCGTACATGTACGCAAGTCGTATATTCCAGACGTGAATCTGTCGCGTAGATCCGTTGTTGAATAGCGAAGGTTTAAGTTTCAACCTCACATGTTGTTGATGCTGCAATGTGAACACTAAGTGTGTATTATCACAGCTACCTATGGAACTTACAACGAACTTGGACCTTAAGTTCGCTTGGATCTGCAAGTACGTTTGGAACTTACAAAGAATGTTCGACCTGTGCCAAGGGTACCGCCGAATCCAATTGGCGCCATACTACCACCCCTCTCGAGGTTTCGAGGATGTCCAATTGGCGCCATACTACCACCCCTCTCGAGGTTTCGAGGAGGTCCAATTGGCGCCATACTACCACCCCTCTCGAGGTTTCGAGGAGGTCCAATTGGCGCCATACTACCACCCCTCTCGAGGTTTCGAGGAGGTCCAATTGGCGCCATACTACCACCCCTATCGAGGTTTCGAGGAGGTCCAATTGGCGCCATATTACCACCCATCTCGAGGTTTCCGGATCGTGTGCATATCGGGCTGGAACACCAAGCGTCTTCCAATAATGCTGGCCGACAAAATGAGTCGCGTTTGACATCATATATCCGAAATTATCTGAGGGCGCTGATTTCCAGTATGACCTTGGTCATGCGTCTTAATCCAACTTCGGAGCTCTGACTTTAGGTGTGGCCTTGGTTTTGCGTCCGTACCAACAATTTATATGATCTTGAATGCCCATTAGCCGCGATTAAACCCCACACTGCAATGCTTGACCATACTAAAGATGATTATTGTAGGAATGTTTTTTTTAGTATGGGCAGTAATTTCAATATCAGTTAAGAGTGCATTTTCCGTAGGTGTAGTCAGACGGGCGCAGCCAGGTGCAGCGAGCCTGTTGTGGCACGGCGCGGTATCCCCGCCAGCCGTGACAGGAAGAAGGCGAGAGGTGAGCTGGTCAAATGCGACGCTGTCATTATGTCAACAGGATGAGACCAGCAGAGAAGAACTAGTGTCTGCAGTCGAGGTGTTGGCGCTGCCGAGGAAAAACCCCTGCTTGCAGTGTCTCGTGGTTGTCGAAAGATAGTGATGATTTATTTATTATTTATTTATTTATTTCACGATACATGCCCTCCACGTTCAGTGGCTGTTATGGACAGTCTGGGTATAACTCAGATATTTACAAAGAAAGGATAGATGTGTGGTCAATAGAGGGAGCAGATGCGCAACAGACATTCATATACCAACATAATACAATACCCATATCACTATCTGCACTACACACACCGTGCTTGCAACACCAGCTATACACGAGTAGTTTATAGAAGTTATAGGAAAGCGATGGCCTAAAGGTGAGTTCATAGTGTGCACAAATCCATTTTGTAACCATATTTTACTGAGATGTGTCAATTTGAATACATTTGCGCGCGTTTCATCAATTACGCCGACAACAATTGTTGCAATGGATTTATATGAGTCTTTGCTTGTCTGACATTAATTTATTCATCACGAGCGGTTCTAGAGGCTAGAAGGGGTGACGTATTTTTCCAACTGTTCTTTTTCAAGTGTAGAAATTGAGGCATCTAACTGCCACCTGAAGGCTTCAGCGGACGTTCTAACATTTTTGAACAGATATGCGACGGTCAAGGGCCGTAGCAAGGGAATATTTTTGGGAAGAACATTTTGCTTCAGTTGTTCAGTTTAAGAGTCGCTACTCGTTATCGTGGACTGTGCGTACATCGGATTGCGAGGACATCTCTCATCCGGATGTCTCTGACTCCGCCTCTGAATGCAATTTTGATGAAGAATGTGTTCTTAAAAGGTTGCAAGGTAAGCGTAGACTTGAGATAAACAGATCTTCGATCAGTATTGCACTGGCAACTCAGGAGACGGCAGTCCTAGCCCGGCAGGAATGCACACAGTCGGACTGCTGTGACGCATCTGTTGTTTGGATAGTGGCGACGGTGGCGAAAGCGAATTTGAATAATGTTTATCGTTCGGTCATTACGGCAGGCACGTGCTTGGCGTGTTGGGTGTGTACTTGGTAACGCACTGAACGCGGCTGGCTTCCAGCCAGCCGCGACACCACATAGCACGCCGTGTTGTGTGGCGGCAACCAGCCAACACAACACGTCGCTCCCCGACAGACCCTTGCCCCTGAATGTTCGCCTCACCTCAATAAACTAAGTAGTTTACTGCCCAAGAAAAAAATGCACTACAAGCGTGTGCTGGAGAAGTCAGTGGGGCATACATTACCCCAATTGGCTGTGAGGACTTGCGTTTTCGTCATGGTAGCGTAAACAAAAATAACCATTGTGTGGTCCGTCTTACACCTATGTCTCCCTTGGTGCTGCTCTCAATGTAAGGCATAAATATGCCCCTACACTGAAAAAACAGTTTGAGAATATATGCGAAAAGTCCTCGCAAGAAACCAGAGTTTATGATCAATGGAGAAGGAACGCTAGTTTGAGACTCAAATGCAGTTTCATGATAGAGCACTTCATCGTCATACTCTCTTGAGTCATGTAAAAAGTCTCAGTTTTCAAAGGATATTTCGAGAATCTTTGTTGGTGTCAGGTGATTCTTCTGACTGGTTTCAGCGGAAGGTCGTTGATCCCGATCGCGGCGAAACGAGTCTGCGCATGCGCGCCACCGATCATTTTCAGGCTGCGTGCACGGTAACTAGAGAGAGACTGCGTGCTGGCGGCCATTGCGTTTTTGTCCGCCGCTTGCTTTGCGACTGTTGGGCACTGCAGTGTATGGAATGGAGCGACCTCTGAATGGTAAGCCATCGCATTGTATTGGATATGTATATTGGAAGTGCCTATAGCCAGGTCAAGTATCTCCCTGGGTATATCTATACCCTGGCCGTGATAGTTTGTTTTGCAATACTAGAAAGCTGATTGGTACAAAAACATACAATTTAACTTAACCGAGGTTATTCGACCCTGGAAAATTCGTGGTACATAACCTAACATAATTAGTGTATTATTTTATTTTCTTATTTCATTCACCTAAACCTTAGATTTAGCCCAGGGATCAATAAATATGGTGGCCCAGGGATCAATAAAATGGCAGCCTTTGGCCACCATATTTATTGATCCGTGGACTAAATTTGAGGTTTGAGTGAATGGAATAAGATAATAAACAATATTCTAATTATGATAGGTTGGGTTTCCAACCATTTTATGCCTTCAAACACTTTAGTTATGTCTCAAGATATGTTTTTGTAATGCGTGCTGTGGCTTTCTCTTATTGCAAAAAAATTATTGCGGTCTCATATTGCGGTCATAACGTAGGCGCAAGGGTTACGTGTTGTGGTAGATGCAGTTGTGGTGCATGCGGTGTGCTGAGAATCACTCGTTTGTGCTTGTGCCCATCTCTCAGTCGACGGCGTTCTTGCCTTTGTTTGTTGACAATCCTGTTGAACGTCAGCCGTGGCAGTTGCGCTGTTGGATGTGGCTGGACTGGAAGTGTGTTCTGAATAAAAGTGTTTTTCCCCGGAGCAGTTTTCTGTTTGGAGAGTTAATTATTGGAAGCAGAGGCGATGACTAATGAAATTCGCGTCGGATTTAAAGAGCTGGCGTTAATTTTTTGGAATGGATTTTGTGAGAAGAAAGGTCGTTCTCAGAAAAGCCGTTTCGATACAAATTGAGACTTTATTTCATTCTCAGCTGAGAAGGGAGGTTGCGTTCCGAGACCATAACCCATTCTCGCAAGAGTACATTTTAAATATACGTGCTCTATTTTGAGGGTTCAAATCGGCATCGTGCGATCTCGATTTTTAGTTTCAAGTGAGAAGGTTTATCGCTCTCAATGTTAGCCTAAAAAGGGTTCTCACATGAGAACGTTTTTCGGTGTGAGAACTGGTGTTCTCTGATTCACCCGAACAGAGTTCTCATTTTCAGTGGTCTGATTTGAATATGGAAAATGAGAACGATAGATGTTCTCTGATAACGAATAAGGTTCTCACCTTTTTCTCAGTGTACCCACCGCTGTTCTCTCGTTGACCGGTCCGGTGTTTCAGGTTGCAATTACGCTGTTTGTGATGCAATTCTCGGTTCGGTACTGTACCGAACCAAGATGAGGCGACGCTAGTATCATTTAGAAAGAGGTACTGAGTGCATCGAAATATGCGTCTAAGTCGATATAGATACCATTTTGTACCTTGAAATATCTCAGGGAACTAAACATTTGAAAATATTGTCCCATTAAGCTGTTCAAAACAACTATTTCATCCTACATTACCTACACGTGTTACCGCATCCGCCTATGCTGTCATATTTTTGGTAGCTTTCCTGCCAGAATCTCGGTCCTGGTCGCCGACTGGGAGCGATATGGAGAAACTGGCACTTTGATAGTGATGGGCAAAATGCCAACCAATCTCAGACAGCCAGTAATTGTAACGGCCATTTCTATTGGTGGAACCTCGTCATTCAACTCGGCCGTGTCCTGATGCGAAGATGCGCACTGACGAAGTCTAAGTGTGGACATAATCTAGAACTAAAAGTGATATTTCACAGAACTGTGCTAATGTATCCGCTTGAAACAATTGTATTTGGATGCAAATAGCTGGAAGCTATCTTCACATGTGGCGCATGCTAAGTTGTGGTTCCCTATCAACATTCCCAGACTGCAAGAATGACTCACCAAATATCTATAGGTCTGGCTGGGCATGACTGAGGTAAGGAAGCATTTGTACAGCAGTAGGGAAGGCTATTTCTGGGTTGAAATTGTCAATTTGCGATTTGTGGAATTTGTGGAAAGTATGCGACGGAGGGGAGAGACCTCTCAAGCATGTTTTTAGCTTGGATCTCAAAGTGTAAAGTTATGCTTGAAAAGCTGGGAGTGGAAAACTAAGGACATACAAAAATTATAAATATGATGAGAAAATAGCAGAGTGTAGGATTTCCAACAATATTGGGACAAAGGAGTGGGAAATTATTCCTAGCTGTGTACCATTTGCCACTTAAATCGGCAAGTTATTGGACAAAAGTTGATGACCTACCTCCAAGCTCCATTGTTGTCTACATGAGTTTGTAATTACCATAATATCACATCACTTAAGCTGGTTTTCATACGCTTTTTGCCTTAGTGATACTGATAGTGTTTCAAATACATGTTAATGTCGTTAATTGTTGCACCTGCAGGTGATGTGGTGAGCAGGGGTGGAGCTTCCCAAGATTTTCGTGAAGCATGGACCCACCATCTTTACCTTGGCCCAACCAACTTCTGGTTCTCTTATCATGAGATCCTATGGGCTGGGCCCATGAACAAGGTTGGCAGCACTCATTGTGTCCATGCATAGGGTCTCACCAATCTTTTTTAACTTCTCCATACATTGCAGTGAGCATGCACATTATTGTTGCCCATGGTGTAGAAAAGCCACTGATAAGATGCATTATAATCATTTGCAATTTTTAACATTTCATACATTCTAAGAGAGGAGATTGCTCTTAGCTGCTGCAAAAGGTTGTTAGAAGATCATAAATATATAATCTTACATTCTGAAATGACATGATGATTTTAATTGCAAGTATGACATTTATAACCTTTGATACCTTCAAGGGAAGTGCAAAGCTCGGTGAGGGTGCATTCTATGGAATATGTGTACCAAAACAGCAGGTGATGATAACTCCATTGTAAAATAGGAAGTCTCCTCATCAATAGAGCATCCTCATCATTGGATGGGCCTGTGGGAATGCAATATTTTTTTAATGACTTGCTATGTTAAAATGGGTACTTCTGTGTTGAATATATACGAAGAAGAAAAATTCAGTAAATAGCTGGTGTCAATGTGATAATGCAATTTCTTTCTTACCTAACTTATCACATTAGTACCACTAATTTGCAATTTCTGTAAATTACTTAACTACTATTCATGATGGTTCATTCTTTATTATCTTGATGGTAATTATGATAGCCTGCAATAAATATGTCCGTTCAATTAACTGTGACAAATTGAAAGGACAACTATTTATTGGGGAGATACCTTATCCCTCCCAAAATGATGATGAGCGTTAGCATGGGTATATCGGCGTTGACTGGGAATAATTAAACGAAAAAAATGCATTTGCCTCCCCTCAATCATTTTGGAAATACGCCGCCCCTGGCAGATAGATGTGCATGCACCAAGATGTCATTCAGATGTTGCAGAGCTAACTATCGACTAATGAACACTTCACAAAAACCCTGAAACCCCAGCATCCCCCCCTCCTTCGTCGGTATGATGTGCGTAACTCCTGGTCCACAAATCATTTCAGTGCTACATTTAAACTGGGTAAAGTACTGCTGTATCCGGACATTTCATTCGGATGGGGGCATCTATCTTGTGGGTACCATCTCACCGTGTCGTAGCCACTTATTTTTAAGTGGGTGAATTTGGATCCGCCCTCAAGGGGCGCACTTCTTTCGGAGGGGTGATACCTGCCGGAGCTTTCGGTGGCGAGACGCATATGCGGATCAGCAGCTGCCCAGTTGGTGGAGGGGGCGGAAGGTCGGAATGGAAATAAAAAGTATTTCTTTTGCTCCTCGGATTTCGGCAATGTACGTCTGAGGAATAATTATGAAAATGATATTTTACTTATGAATTTTGTCTAGAATTCGAGGAAGCGCGGGCGCCGAAGAAGTCTGACTTCCTAAAATCAGGCCGTTGGGTAGGTGGAGATGGGGGGAGCATGGTCCGAATGCTCCCTGGATTCGTTAGTGGTAAAGCGCATTCGAACTTACAAGCCTTTGGCCGCAAAATTCTAGGGGACGTAGTTGGGCTTTTATGAGGGGACGCCTTGTTCCTATGAGGGGGATGCGCGCCATTCTCCGATTGGAAAAATACTACTCGAATTTCTCCTTGTGATGACCCATCGATATTTATTTGTTCTGAGTACAGTACAGTGGCACGGGAACTACCTCAAAGTTGTGGGGGAGGGGCAGGAATGAGCCACTTTGAAATCGAATCTTTTTATCATTGGTGCAGCCAGGATTTTTTTTGAAGGAGCGACGAACAAAAAAATGGAATGAAAAGGTACATCTTTCGGCGCGCGAAGCGGACCGAAAGTTTTAGGTTTTGCGCGGTGAAAATCTCAAAATTTATCGTTTCATCTAGCGTATTTTTGGTTCCTCAGGGGGCGGGCTCCCTTGGCTGCGCCTCTGCTTTCTATGTAAAGCATATCAGGTTTATGCTAAACCATTGCATGTGGATCGGAGCCCGAAAAGAACAGATTCGCTAAAACGTCCCTTAATTATCATTACGCTGTCGATATTCTGCAAGAGTACTCGACATAAACGGTGCTCTCTATTGTCTCATGGGCGCCAATGCTGCAAAACATACTCTGCTACCAAATTTAGATGCAGCCAAATTACTGCCAGAGCATAGTAGCTTTCTAGACAGTACAAACTAGTATATTTGGGTACGCAACAGGACCGAGTGCTTTTCAAAATTGCATCATAAGCAGCGTGAATGACTCCTGGATGACATGGAATGGCGATGTTGCCAGTATGAAACCAACCTATTTTGATGTTTTGTAGCATAGGCGCATACACTAGAGTGATATAAATCGGTGTTCCTAATAAAAGCCCAAACTACTAACGGAACTATCATATCGATGCTTCCAGGCTTATCTTATTGTCCTCCTCTATTTTCAACATGCAGCTAGGTTTCTCATGCATAATTATGCGACGGTGTTGGCCGCGGTTTCCATGGGAACACTACAACAATAGCATACACCGGCAGCTATGCAGAGGAAATGAGAGCTAAGCGCGGTTCGCACCGGTTCGCACCGGTTTGCACTGGTTCACACCGGCTCCGTTGCGAGTGCGAACGGCCACAAAACAAATGTCGGTAGGTTTTACACATTCCTCCAGCCAAGTTAACATTGCAACGTCCGGATAATCTGAATGCAAATGCAACGGTTCCGGATCACTACGGAACAAGATGAAGTTCTTCTCAACGTTCTCCGGAGTATGGTGGGAGTACGGAAAGTGCGTGATATTGTTTACTAGCATCGTTTCCTTCATTGTATATTTCACAGCTATTTCGATCAGAAGGGTGAAAGGGAAAGAATCGACCGAAATTCTTCCCGGTGCCTCTCTTAAATTCGGACGTTCGACCATCAGTGGTTTGGAATGAAGGTTCCGGTGGGAAGAGAGGATTGCTGAATGTGGTTGTATGCAAGGGCGTCGCCACCGGGGGGCAGGTGGGGCAGTCGCCCCCCCCCCCCCTGCCGTCAAACAGGGGGGTCGCCGCCCCCCTGAAATTTGAGGAGGCCCATATCCGGAAATGCACAGGAAAAAAGTGAGCAATGAGGCCGACGAGACACGAGAGGAGACCTCCAAGACGTGAGAGGAGGCCCCTAATTTGAAGAAGGAGTCACCTAGGAGAGGATGGGAGGCCCCAGAAATCACGAGAGTGCCAACAATTGGCACGGAGGCCCCCAGGAATGCAAAGGATGCCTCCAGGATTGCAAAGGAGGCCCCCAGGATTGCAAAGGAGGCCTCCAGGATTACAAAGGAGGCCCCAGGATTGAAAAGGAGGCCCCCAGGATTACAAAGGAGGACTTCAGGATTGCAAAGGAGGCCCCCAGGAGTGCAAAGGAGGCCTCCAGGATTACAAAGGAGGCCCCCAGGATTGAAAAGGAGGCCTCCAGGATTGCAAAGGAGGCCCCCAGGATTGCAAAGGAGGCCCCCAGGTTTGCAAAGGA
This sequence comes from Ashinkailepas kermadecensis, assembly GCA_034440615.1. Taxonomy (NCBI): domain Eukaryota; kingdom Metazoa; phylum Arthropoda; class Thecostraca; family Neolepadidae; genus Ashinkailepas; species Ashinkailepas kermadecensis. The sequence goes on from JAOTOM010003405.1 coordinate 89,153, forward strand.
GGACTCAAGGATTGCAAAGGAGGCCCCCAGGAATGCAAAGGAGGCCCCATGATTGCAAAGGAGGCCTCCAGGATTACAAAGGAGGCCCACAGGATTGCAAATGAGGCCCCAGGATTGCAAAGGAGGCCTCCATGATTACAAAGGAGGCCCCGATGATTGAAAAGGAGGCCCCCAAGATTGCAAAGGAGGCCCCCAGGATTGCAAAGGAGGCCTCCATGATTACAAAGGAGTCCCCCTGGATTGAAAAGGAGCCCCCAGGATTGCAAAGGAGACCCCCAGGATTGCAAAGGAGGCCCCCAGGTTTGCAAAGGAGGACTTCAGGATTGCAAAGGAGACCCCCAGGAATGCAAAGGATGCCCTCATTGCAAAGGAGGCCTCCAGGATTACAAAGGAGGTCCCAGGATTGCAAAGCAGGTTGAAAGGAGGCCCTCAGGATTGCAAAAGAGGCTCCCAGGATTGCAAAGGAGGCCACCAGGATTTCAAAGGAGGACTCCAGGATTGCAAAGGAGGCCCCCAGGATTGCAAAGGAGGCCCCCAGGTTTGCAAAGGAGGACTCCAGGATTACAAAGGAGACCCCCAGGAATGCAAAGGAGGCCCTCACGATTGCAAAGGAGGCCTCCAGGATTACAAAGGAGGCCGCCCAGGATTGCAAATGAGGCCCCCAAGATTGCAAAGGAGGCCCCAGGATTGCAAAAGAGGCTCCCAGGATTACAAAGGAGACCACCAGGATTTCAAAGGCGGACTCCAGGATTGCAAAGGAGGCCCCCAGGATTGCAAAGGAGGCCCCAGGATTGCAAAGGATGCCCCAGGATTGCAAAGGAGGCCCCCATGATTACAAAGGAGGACTCCAGGATTGCAAAGGAGGCCCTCAGGATTGCAAAGGAGGACACCAGGATTGCAAAGGAGGCCTTAGGATTGCAAAGGAGGCCCCATGATTACAAAGGAGGACTCCGGGATTGCAAAGGAGGCACCAGGATTGCGAAGGAGGCCCCCAGGATTACAAAGGAGGACTCCAGGATTGCAAAGGAGACCCCCAGGATTGCAAAAGGAGGCCTCCAGGATTGCAAAGGAGGCCCCAGGATTGCACAGGAGGCCCCTAGGATTGCAAAGGAGGCCCTCAGGATTGCGAAGGAAGCCCACAGGATTGTAAAGGAGGCCCCAGGATTGCAAAGGAGACCCTCAGGATTGCAAATGAAACCCCCATGATTGCAAAGGAGGCCCCCAGGATTACAAAGGAGGCCCCCAGGATTGCAAAGGAGGCCCTCAGGATTGCAAAGGAGGCCCCCAGGTTTGCAAAGGAGGCCCCAATACGGGAAGGGAGACCTCAGAAAATGAGAGAAGGCCCTAAGACGGAAGAGAAAGCCAGTGGATATGAGATGAGGTTTCGGAGACGTAAAAGCAGTCCCCGAAACGGGTAAGGTTCCACCAAGATAGAAAAGGATAATCCAGAAAAGTGGCAGGAAGCACCTAATTCGGAAGAGGACGATATAAGATTGGAAAGAGACCCTATGATCCACGAGGAAGCCCCTAATATAGGAGAGAATGGCCATCAGATAAGAGGGATGGCTCCCAGGCGAGAAAGAAGGCTTCAAGACGGGTAAGAAGGTCCCCAGGAAATGACAAGGTAACTGAGATAGGAAAGGTTGCGTGTAATTTGGAAGAGGAGCCACCTAAGAGAAAACAGGAGTCCACCAGGAGATAAGAGGCCAACCTTAAAATGGGAAAAGATAGAATCAAAACGCGGAACAGGAGGCCCCGAAGACGTGAAAAGGAGGCCCCTAATTTGAAAAAGAAAGCCTCCAAAAGAAAAAAGGAGGCCCCTGCCGGACTCGAGAGGAGTCCCTCGAGATGGAATAGGAGGTCTCCAGGGCCGAATGAGGCCCCGACGACCGGAAGGATTTCCCAGGAAGTGAGAGAAGGCCCTTAAAATTGGAGTGGTAGGTAGCAGGTATGGAAGGAGGCGAGGTTTCCAAAATTGAAGATCTCCTCAAGACGGGTAAGCTTTGCGAGGACAAAGGAGGAGGCCCACGAGGCGTGGTAGGAGGCCCCTAATTTGGCAGAGGATGCCCCTGGAACATGACAGGAAGTCCCATGCCATGTTAAAGGGGCCCCAGGATGTGGGAGGAGGTCCTCCAAAACGGGAGAGGAGGACCATTGAATATGGAAGAGGGTAGGACGGACGAGAAGACGTCCAAAACCGGTAAAGAAGCTCCAGGAAATGAGACGTGACCCCTAAGACGCGAGAGGAGGTCTATAATTTGGTAGAAGCACCTGAAATGGCAGGAGTCGTGCCGGGGTACTTGAAAATCACGACATGGGCCCAAAAAGATCCGGCCGGGGCCCCTGAAAATCTCGCTGAGCCTATCGATACCAAAAATTCACGCCCGGATCATGAAAATTACGCTAGGGGCACGATAAGTCGTACCGTTCCCCAACAGTATCACTTGGACACAAATGAAGCCGGGGCAACGAAAAACAATCCGGACATGGATAATCACTCTTGGGCCCCAACAATGACACCAAAAGCATCCAAAACGTATTGGACACCCACAAAGTGTCGAGGTCGCTAAAACTCGCGCTAGGGATCCAAGCAAATGACGTCGGGACACAAAAGATTACATTGGACTAAAAAAGTCGCGTCGCAGCCTTCGAAAATCTCACTGGGGACCAAAAAAGTCGCGCCTGGACCCCAAAGGTTGCTGCTGCCCCAAAAATCAATTATCAACCGGAATGTCACTCCGCGCCCAAAAAAATCGGGTCAAAGTTCCCGCAAAGCCCGTTGGGCACTGGAAAAAAACGTGTCAGGGTACCGAAAAAATCGCACCTGGAGACCGAAGAATCGTACCAGGACCCGAAAATATCACAAAGGACCTATATAAAAAATAGAACTCCTTCGGTGGCCGCAGTGACATATCAAAGGGGCAAATGGCCCTTTGATATGCTCCCAAGAATCGAGCCGAGGCCCCCAAAAGTCGCGCTGGGACCACAAAAATTCGCGTCGGTCCTCCAGAATTCGCGTAGGGGCTCAAAGTAAATACGTCGGGCCCCAGAAAACTCGCTCCGAGGCACGAAAATCTGCAACAGGAACCGCCAAGATCGCGTTGGGGTCACAGCTAAGTACAACGCGCCCCGCAAACTCGAACCGGTCCCACCAAATTTCGCGCTCGGACCCACAATTCGGTAGTACCAAAAATTTCGCGCTCGGACCCATCGGTAGTACCAAAAATTTGGTCTGGGCATCAAAAATTAACGTCGGGGCTGCCAACAATTGGCGTCTATGGCCCCACATAGGCACCGTGTGACCCCCAAAGTCCCATTGGTATCCGCAAAATAAAGCCGGAGCCCTCCAAAATCAGGAGGGATTGCAAAAAAGTCCGGGTCAGGACAATGGTTCTGGAGCACCGAACATGTCATCAGATGCCTTGACAAATCGCGTACGGCATCGAAAAACATACCGGAGCTCGAAGAAAATCGAGGTGAGATACAAAAACATGGCACCAGGGACTCGAAACATCAGGGCGGGATTCGGAAGTTAAAGAAAATTCAGAAGAGATTCACAAAAATCGCGTTGAGCCCAGATAACTGGCGTTGGGTCCCGGAACCACGCGCCTGGGCGCGATAACTCGCGCTGGGACCCAGAAAAAACGCACCGAAGCCTCAAAATCGTACTGGGGCCCCACAAATGTGCGTCAGAAGCCCCAAATAAACACAGCGGGACCCTAAGAGCACAACGGGTACCGAAAATGCGACTGGCCTTTCAAAGCGCAGTCTCGTAAAAAGCGGCAGGGTCCGAAAACATGCGTTGTAGCCATAACTATATATACCGGGAACATTAAAAAAAAAAAAAAAAAAACACCGGAAGCTCTCAAGGCACACAGGGGCCATATGACCGCACAAGGGCCTGAAAAGAGGCTGGGGCCGCAAAAAGCAACATGATCCCAAAACGAACGAAAATCCCGGGCACTAAGTAAACACATCGAGATCTTTGAAAGCGCCCCGACAACTTAAAAAAAAAATATTCGGTGCGCAAAAACAGGCAACAAAACCCTAAAACGAGCAGAGGTTTCGAAAATGCGTTGAGCCTCTAACAAATATGAATTGGAGCCTTAAGACACATCCGTAGATGAAGAAATACGAAACGGGTCCAAAGAAGTACACTCAGGCAGGGCTTCGGTTCTGTAGCCAACCTGGAAGCATGTTTAATCAAAGATATGAGGTGCATCAAAGCTCAGCGGGTATCCGCATTTCTTCACCATAAAATATGGCAAGAAGGGAACTAATGATCGAATTTAATTCATCGAACTTTCGCAACGAACGCCCATACGAAGCATTTTATGACGTCAGATATGGCGCAAGTCTATCATGTGGCAGCAATTAACAAAGCGTAGGAGGCCCAGCAGAATCCGTAGCATCGCACGAAGTGTGGCGAATGCGCCGAATGCGCAAGATGGGTGTGCACGTGCACTAACGTTGGCGTCGTGGCGACCGGGCACTATGAACTGGAATGTCTGAAATTGGAAAATTTTACATTTTAAAGTGATTTGTGCAGGTGTAATTTCAGCAGTGCGAGGTGACTTATCAAGGAATACAAAAAGAATACATTTGAACAGGTTGTGGGAGTTAGGGTTGAAATCCGACGGATCAGAAGCGATAGTGGTAGATTAGGCCCCTCCACAGGATAATTCAGTTGATCACTAATTATTTTATTTAAAAAGTTCCCCTTTGACAAAATAGTGGTCGAAATCGGAAGACTTTATTCCGTAGTTGGACCCCCTCCAAGTACGTTTGCCCCCTCCTCTTGACGCAAATATAGGTGCGTCACTGGTCTCCCAATAATTTTCAGAAACTTAAGCCCATGGAGCAAAGCCAACATTGCGGGGGTAAATTCCCCCTCACAAGCATACAAAACAACACCGATGCCCCATATTAAATGGGAGGAATGATGTTTTAAAATGTATTTTATTCCTACGAAGTTGTCTTCTGTGATTACAGCCTGCATGATTAGAGCTTCCCAGCTTCAGTACCTTCTGAACGACATAATTTACAAAACGGTACAGCACAGCGATAACCATGGGCGTGTCGGCGTGGAATTCGAAGGTTTTGCATTATTTATGCATTGTCATTGTTACATTGTTGCATTGCCATTGATGCATGGTTGTTCAATGCTTGTTCTTGCCGTGAATTTATTCGCGGAGTATTTATTATTTTAGCTTCTGTGCCAAGTGCCTTGCAGCCAGCACCAAATGTTATGAGAATTTTTGTTTATAAATCCCTAAGATGACGATCAGAAAACCAATTCAATCCACTTCTCGTTGTCACCTTCGCAAAATTGTTGTCCTGGGACTGAGAAATGATCGTTTAAGTTTGTTTATGAGATCAAGCTGGTGGGAATGACTAACAGTAGTGATGAACCTAGCTATATTCAGTTAAACTTGGTGAACAAAGAAGTGGGTTGATCAATGGGAGATATCTTTAAGATATGCTCAGCACGAGCCCCACCAGCTCGCTACAATCTAGAGGCCAGCGGGAAGATTCTTCTCGTCGATAAAGCATAAAGATATTGGTTTGTTTTGGCACTGACGTATTTATCTACATTTGCTTATTTATACCCTGATATGGCTCGGTTCTCAGGGAAAAAAAGATTCTTGCTACTGCGCTTTGCGTAAATCATATACCATGCCAAGAACAAACAAGACATCAATATGAAATCATGTTCCCATTCGGGAACCACACTAAGAGCATAAAAAGCAAGAGGAGGCCCTAACACAGTGGAGGCCCCTTTTCGGGGAGCAGGAGGCCCCCTATCAACATTGCCCCCCCTGGAAGAATTTCGTGGCGACGCCACTGGTTGTATGTACATAAGCTTATTGGCAACAATGTGATTGCAGTTAACTGGCTCGCATAAAAGGTTGATGATAACTGAAAATTGAGAGAACATTGGAATGAACCCAGCTTAAACTACACATACAAGTGTTTGACATTGAGCATGCCTGCATGTAAGTAGCATGGCAATGAGATTGTTGATACCCTTCACATATTTTCATATTTAACATTTCGTATATTTTAAGACAATGTGATTAGAAATACTACCAGCGGCACCTAATTCCAATATGTTGTTAAGTTGTTTAGTTGTTGTTGGATAACAGAATAACAGAAGGAAGTATCGTTATTTGATAACATTTCATTTTCGCGGCAGAGGTTGGGGGTCCAATGCATTGACCAGTTATTCGTTATCCAGTCCTTACCCGTTTATTTTAGCTAAAGTATATCCGACCCCCTCCCCCCCCCCCCCACTATCCGTGCCACACGAATATCGGTGCGAAAGCCAATCTGTGTTATGCTCTACTTTTGACTTTGTGCGCATGGCGATCATTGGCTCCCGGCATTAGCGCAGCGCCCTACTCGGTCTAGTGGCACCACGGAGGCCATGCGGAGACGGTGTGAACCGCCGCTTTAATTGGAAGTGTCATCGAAAAATGGCTGTCAGTAATGATGAGAAATAACGGAGAAGTCACATGGTTAAGGAGGAATTAGAAATGGACGATTTTGCTCGTCGCATTCCCGTTAGAACTGAACTTATGTCTTTGGTTGAAATATCCAGCGAACAAAACCGATATCAAGTAACACTACATAGATCAAGCATGACAGTGTAATCGCAGTCTGCAGATAGTCAATTCTTGGTCATTTTCTAAGTGGTGAATGCCAACCCTCGCGTTAAAGAGAAGGTCTATTAATATTTCGTATTTAATATTAGTGTTGCAAATGAATAGCGAAATGCTGTGGATGACTCTATTGATCCAGCTCCAACTTTGCATTCCACAATTAATTCAACCTAATTGTTCTCGAGGTCACAACGAGCCGACTCAATCTTCGCCTTAATGCTTGGCTTGCCCGGCATAATCGAAGTAGACACAATCGAAGGGTCACCGCAGGCCATCGCCCATTGTCATGGACATCGGGCTGGTAAGGGGCGGACCAAGGTCATGTTTTTCCCCTGGCAGTGCTGTAACTAGCTTGAACGGATGAAAACCGCATCAAGCTGATCGAAGTTTACGAAACTTGAAATCGTTACTTTGAGAATAGAACGTCGATAATCATGGAGCAGGCGCCTCAGTTGGCAGCCCGTATTACATTTATAGCCTGCAGTTGGCAGCCTGTATTACCTTTAAAGCCTGCAGTTGGCAGCCCGTATTACCTTCAAAGTCTGCAGTTGGCACCCCGTATTATCTTCAAAGCCAAAGTTGGAAGTTGAAAATTGGAAGTTGGACGTTGGAAGTCAGAGTTGGAAATGCTCAAACCGTCTTCAAATGTCGGAAAGAATCTTTACAGCCTGCACGTGTCGGCAGCGGGCTACCATACGTCTCTGATGACGTCACTGAGACATGTATGCACTCAGGGGGCGGAGCTTTTTCTGGGCAGGGACGTCGCCAGGACACGTGCCAGGTTGACTCCAAATAATTATGGCAGGGGTGTCACCATGATATGGTGCCGGGGGTCAGTATGCCCGTTTGGTTAGGGGAGTTACCATGATGCAATCCGAGGAGGCTCCAAGCGCCTCTGGCCAGGGGTGTCGCCAGGGCGCGTGCAGGGGGAAATTCAAAGGGTTCTAGTTTGTGGTGTAACCAAGACACGACATCCCGGTGACGCGCTTGGCCAGCGGCGTTAGGAACCTCCACGGTGGCATTCTGGTGAGACCCCGACCAGAAGGGCATACATGGTACGTATTCTGTATTCAGTGGTACGACATTCTGGTAACGCCTCTGACAGGACATTGGTGACACCCTTGGCCAGCATGTGACAGGAATGGCATGCTGATGCGACTCTGACACATTCTGATGATTCCCCGGGCCAGACTGTGACAGAATGGCATGTTGGAACGACCCTGACATGACCTTTTGATGACATCCCGGTCCAGAAAGGCACCTACACTCACAAGCATTGAGAACTACGGGCAGATTCGAAGACCACTGGAAGGCTTCGTCCGAGCACCACAAGTTCTCAAATGAGAACCGTGAGAACTCGTGGCGTTCTCAATGAGAACTCGTGGCGTTCTCGGAGACTCGTGACGAGTGTAAAACGATAACTTTGTGAGAAGGGGTGCTGTCAGTGTAGGTTCCCTCATCCTGACGACGCCCTTGACCAGACGTCTGTGTCAAAGGGCATGCTGACCCATTGGTGCGAAGTCATGGTGACGCCCCTAGTTAGAAGCAGCATTTCTGAGGACATCCCATGTCCAAATTGTCGTTCTAACTTAATCCGAGTATGCCAGCTAGATCGCTGCCAACAAATATATAAACTCTACAGATTCTTTGTAAAATCTGAAAACACTGATCATTTCATTCCTCCATCCTTCCTTCTTCCAGGATTTTATACAGGTGATTTTGGCTGTCGACTATAACATGTGTTACACGATTACCAAAAAGTCTTCATTTAGAAAAAGCGGGACAGAAACGGGTTAAATATTTCGGGTAGTTCTTTAGCATGAACTACTGCGATGCTAAAGCGGAAGCGGAAGCTGAAGTAGATGATGTCAAATTTGATGATGCTAAGGATGTCAAAGCGAAGGCTAACTACGTTTTCTGACAACTCCAGGTGGTGGTTTTGACGTCGTGGTGCTTTCCAGGTGTTAGCAAGTCTAGTGCTGAATTTTCGAGACATTTAGCTGGTGCTGAGGTAAATCGAAGTGGTCCACCAACACGAAAGCTTCACACATTGCCCACAAATCATCTGGTTCCCAATTATGTGAATTTGTGTGTAGCGTCCAAAAAGCTCACGAAATTTGTAAAGCCCGAACATGTAGGTCCCTAGCCAGCATATGCCAGCGTTTCGAAGCCCATCAACTGCGAAATGAATATGCATTTAAATATATTTCCGAAGAACTTTATTGCCACATTTATATTAAGCGGCCGTTAAAATTAATTTTTGCTGCAAGCTGGGGAGAACACCGCTGATATCACGGGTGGAAACAGCGGGGGGGGGGTCTGTTTGAAGAGTTCTAGACCCATGCACGGAGCAAATTTAAATTAGAACTACGGTGTGCGCTAGACATTCTGGACTCAAAATGCACCGTAGGCCTCCCTCCAAACCTGATGAGAGGTTTCCACTCATGCCTTGAACAGATAAGCTGTGCTGTGACCGCTCAGGCACTATTTCGTTCGGATTGGAAGACGACAATTTGTATCGTAATAAATTACTTTGTGATTGGTTTTGTAAATATTCAGATGAGAATAGAGAATTTGGCATGCCAGCTTGATATGCTGGTTTGGTATGCTTGCTTGATATACGAACTTGGTATGTTAGTTTGGTATAACAGTTTGGTACGCCAATTTTGAATATCAGTTTGGTATTTCAGCTTGGTATGTTAGTTTGGTATGCCAGTTTATGACACCTCACGACAAACTAGACCAATATCGAACACATTGAGGCCCATTACAGCTGAGCCGAGTGTCAGCGACTTGCAGTGACATAAGCTTCCAATCAAAGTCTGTGTGCACTGTGTCCATGTGTAGAAGGCGGGCAAATAGCCGGCTCCTTGTAGCCGTGTCGCACCGGCAATGTCTGTACCCAATCCTCCAGGATTTGGTGCTGACAGAGCTGACACCCTGTATAACAGGGCAGACCATTACCCGATCCTCCTGAATTCGTCGCTAGGGTGGCCAGGTGATGTCCAGCTGCCACTCGTGTTGCTACCCTGTGCTTGACAGCATCCGCTGACAACGTGTTTTCGGACATTGGTGTCAGATCGATGTCACCAATACTCTGCTTCCACGATAGGAGCATCTATCATTTAAGAAGTTTCGACGGTGGAGCGTAACGGTATGTACAATAAGGTGAGTCAGCTAGCCCACCTCACGATCAAACAGAAGCACGTAGGGCAATAAACAAGAGCATCAATCGATAAACGGGGTCGTTAGTTGTTTTTCTTCGACAGTAGTAGTTGGGATCCCAATTTATCACAACGCTCCGTTGACTTCTCGAGCTTTTTCCACGGAGCTCGCCGCCCAGCAAGACACTTCAATCAGTCGCACAAATCAAGCATTGGCGACAAAGGATGTTTGGTGTGCGGAGCGGAATCAGTTGGGAAGCCAGTGGTCAACGATAAATGAAGGCAAAGCAATCATTGATACCCGCCGAAAACAGCTCTCGCGAAGGGGCGGTAGTTAGAAATAGATCAAGGCGGAAAGCTATGCCCATAGTTTTGTCCGTGCCCGAATTATGACATCAGGAGGTCATTTACTCCGGAGGGTAATAACCTCCTGAGTTTACAACCTCCAATGGCCAAACCTCCATGGCTGGTGTTCCAGTGCGGAGCAGCCCCATTGCAGTTACATGTGGGTAATCGTGTACTTCTGCGGTGATTGGGCACCTTTAATATCTGCGAGGCACTCCTAACATGAGACGTTACGAGTTGCGCTCCTAAGAATGGCCGGGCTCTTCAACTATCAACTTGAAAATAGCTACTGTTCTTTGCTGTGATTATGTGCCAATACTGGGCGTGGTTATCTAGCAAACTTAAATGTTTACACTGCTCCTTCCTCAGAAATAAGTTGAAGGAATAGGGGTATAGGTGATGCGCCTTCCCATCAGTTAGTTCATTTCCAGCTTCCACCTTAAATCTGCTGACCTTGCTGCCAAATCATGAATGTGGCTAGGCTGGGGTAGGCAGTACGATGATGGAAACAGCAGTTTCAATAGCCATGTTACCGTGGAATCTCGCTCAGAACTGGTCTCAAATCCGACAATTATAGTTGTATAACCGTCATTAAGACAATCATGCGAGTAATCTATTCACGCCGACTTTATAAGCCATGCTCTTGTCAGATAGTGATGTGGCGAGAGTCAACAACACCCGCTGGTCTACGTCCGCACTACGATAAGCAATTACGTCAGATAGTGATGTAGATAACGATGTAGCGAAGGTCGAGAACACCCGCTGGTCCATGTCGGTATCCCGATGAACCACAAAGCTGGCGGTTCTTTGCATCCCTCCTCAGTCGACTTCCCAATAACCATTCACTTACCGTGCGTTCGGCAACTTGGCTAACATTGCCCATTGAATATTTATTCAATGGACAAGTATCCATGGTGATCGTTCAGCAACATTGCCAAATATCCACGACATTCATCGCACGCGCCGTAGTGACAACATCTGCTCGACTCGGTACTAGCCAGTCCCGATGTACCTTACGGATATCGCAATGCCGGCCAGGATTAAGTGTAATTGCATTTTTTACTCTGAGATCAAGTGTTATAGCGTCACCACGTAGTGCTGCAATCTTGCACCAGCTAAGCAGCATCAGCCTGTGTCGCTCTTTGTCGGTTTGCATTTGGTGCGTCGTTGATGTCGCGCTGTGTCCTGAAAATGTCTCACCTTAAACCATGGTTTGATGATTAGCCATCGGGTTTCAAATTTGTCACGGCCATTTGTCCCAGATGAAGTTGCCGAAAAGCTAATGGAATAATTTCCCAACACATTTGGCAATTATCCAATCTTACCCAAGACCTCAAATGCACAGTTCATTCCATTGTCCCTTTATTCACGTTGGTCGTTAAGAAAAAGTATCAGAACAAACGACACTGTGCTATGTCATTACCCCTCATTTTCTCCGTCTGTATTTATGTTTCTCCTCTTTCCTTCTCCTATCTCTCTCCCTCGCCATATCTGTCTCTGTTTCTCTGTCTCTCTGTTTCTCTGTCCCTTTGTCTCTCTTTTTGTCTCTTTGTCTCTCGGTCTATATGTCTCTTTGTCTCCCTGCCTCTCTGTATCTCTGTCACTCTTCTCTTTCTTTCATGTTCTATGCTTATCATTATCCCTATCTCTATCTCTATCCCTTCCCCTCTTTCTCATTCTCGATCCCCCTCTTCCATTCTCTCGCTACACACTTCTTACCCTCTCCCGTGCTTCCGCCCAAAGAACATCAATAACTTATAGCTGAATGTTTTCCTCCTGATTCCTACTACCGTGCTCGCTACGAATGGTTCAACAGGGATTGTAACCCGAGCTATGTGGTGCAAACTCCATCAAATGATATTTTATGGTGCTTGATCACCCTCAATCAGTTCAATAAGCCAGCACTAGTAGGCCTGCTTTAGTGTGACAATCATGCGGAGATGAGATGTTTTATTTGGTCTGCTTTGTAGCTCCTGCTCTACGTTCTGTGGTGCCTTTTGGCATGCCAGTATCAAGATTGAAATGATGACGCATTGGTTGCGGACGGCGAGTGCCTTCCCACACTCCCATAATAATGACATATTTGTGCCAACTTTCTCGGTAAAAACAGACCGGAAAATTATTTCAGAGATAATAAGACATCCTCAATTTATTAGAAGAGGTTTAAAAGGCAATTAGTGCTTGACGCAGCCGTTAAAAAAAAAGCTCAACCGTGAGACCACAAAATCTATCAATTATCTCAGAATGGTGGTTCATTACTGTTGCGATAACTTACCAGGATAAAGCCACGCTTCCAGTTGGGAAGCGCACTGCTCTGATTCCCTTCGGCGCTCGTTAATAACGCAAGACAAAGCCGACGGTAACGCGGCCAAGTCGCTTATCTTTTTGTGGCCGTTATTTATTACAGGAATCACGAAGTCAGTTCGTCTTCACCAATTAGACACAATTATTTCGCGCCCAGTATTAGTCATGTTTAGTAACAACTTGCCAATGTGTTGGTGGTCTTAGAAACGTCACGCTCTAGTCCCGCTTGTTTTCATTGCACGACCGGACGTCAAACGTTGGTGTGTACTGCAGTTCGTGCAAAACGTTAATCCATTGTTTAATTGCATTGTTGTGGTACAAGGTCATGTATCATCAGACTGGTAAAGCAAGGGTGCTGGTGCGTGTTGCACTCGTCCGTTCTCTCGTATTTGTGGCGTCCACATAAATGGTGGCCAGTATGTGGGGGTCCGCAGAAATGGTGATCGTGCGCGTTGCACTCGTCCGATCACAAACACAAACAGATGTGTTTGTGAACATCCACAGAAATGGTGATCATTCTGATGGCTCCGGCGCTTTGTGTCGGTGCTTCACCTGCTTGGAAATAGGCGGGACGAAATAGTGTATATAATAGTGTGTATGGGATTCATCAACCTATTTGCGTCCGCAATGAAATCCGTATTTACATATCCATTGGAATGAGTTTGTGTGTCTTCATGCCGCCAACGTTGCGTTTCCAACTCTACCATGATGTTGTAGGCAATGTAAGCGATCTACAATACATCGTATTGCAGATACGATGATGATCTATATATTTTAGACGATTAGTCAAAGTACGGGGTTCTATTGAATATCGTGGTCATGTTGCAGATATAATTGCAGAACAAATCGTTCCTTTGCACCTACAATACGCTGGAGACTGCAATAATTTTACTATTTCTTCGAAAGTAGTTCAGGAAGATCCAGTTTGCTATTCAAACTGCAAATATGATTTCCCAGTAAGTATCGGTTTCGAATTTGACGTAGCCTTGATTGATCCAGCTGGAAACCAAGTACAGTTGATGGTAAAATTCAGCATGCATTGTTGTCAAATTCAATGGAGAGCTAAAGCACATAAAAACCAGAACTTAAAATTCGCACACATCTAAACGGAACACATACAATTTGCTCACAGTATTATTCATCCGAGCGCACTGACTCCTGGTGACCTCGCGACATGGCCCAAACTACAAGATTGTATTGGAATGGCTTATGTGGTTCTGAGGAAAAAAATAGATAGCCGTCGTCGTTATCAGTCAGACTGACTGATATCAACGATATCAGTCAGACTGACTGATATCATCGATATCAGTCAGTATGACTGATATCGTCGATATCAGTCAGACAAGTCAAGTTGGCGACTCGCGGATAAAACCTCAAACTGGAATGTATTTCGGGCATGCCTTGGCTCCCCTTAAGGCCCTTGATCTTAATAATGGGCCTACGATCAAAAGTTGTATTTAGGTCGGAACGTACTCGTCCAGCTAAGGGGGTTAGTGGTCTCTGTTTTTCGCCCAGATGTTCCATCTTATAATTCGAGATGAAGGGGAGAGGGAGGAAGGGGTGAATAAAAGCAGTCGAATCTAACATCGCCTACCAACCAGCCAGGTGATGGTTGAGTCACGGTATTTGACGGTCCTGGAGACGTACCGCTGGGACATTTTGAATCTGAAGTGGTTCGAGACTGAGTGCCAGACTTTCTCCGCCAGGAACGTTTTTATACACACCACTTTTAAAGGTGGTATTTTTCCAGCTTCCAGCATGAAACAGGTTCCCTTTCAAGAGCTTGATATTCATTACATGCTTCCGCAACGTGGCATATCATTATTTTTTGAATATGATGTCAGAAAGGTGTACGGGATCTGATTTTCACTGGCACCAGTGTCCAACGGGCGCCCCCCCAATCAAGCCGGGGATCGATGTGCTAGCCGGCTAACCGCCAAGCAGCAGTTTTTCTGAGCGAGAAACTTCGTGGCACGTGCACTGAAACTTGGTGCTGCAATAGCTGAAAGAAGAGAAAAGTAACGATATTTTAACGGAAGTTCGTGAGCTTATGGCTCGCATCCCACCAGGTGCTTACGCAAATGTTCGTATGCAAGCGATCGTATAGCATGAGGTTCGTGTCAAAAAGTTCATATTGCATCCGGTTCGTAGTGCATAATGTTCTTTTAGGTAATGGTTCGCATAGCTAAAGGTTCGTAGAGGCAAAGTTTCGTAAACATTATGTCCGTAAAACGTAAAGAATGTGCTGCAAAAGGTTCGTATGCAAAGGTTCTTATGCAAAGATTCGTATGCAAAGGTTCGGAAAGCATAATGTTCGTGTAGTTAATGCTTCGCATAGTTAAAGGCTCATATAGTTAAAAGTGTGTATAGGTTTGCATAGCTAAAGGTTTGCATAGTTAAAGATTTGCATAGTTAAAGTTCGCAGAGACATATGGCAAGCATATAAACATAAACATAACATAACATACAATGATACAATGATAACATATATAATGGTTCGTACGCAAATATTCGTGTAGCAAACAGCCCACATGCAAAATGTCGCATTGCACAAGGTTCGTGGGGCATAGTGCTTGCAACGCATAGTGTTTACATAGTCATATATTCGCATAGCTGAAGATTTAAACAGGAAATGGTTCACAAACATAACGCCAATAAGAGCTGAAGTGGCTCCTACAAATACATTTTTACACACATGTTCGTGTAGCATGAGGTTGCTATCCAAAATTCTTGTTGCATAAGTTTCGCATTCGAAAAACATCAAGCCCCTCCAACTACCAGGTACCCTCCATATTGAATGGAAATTCAACATTGCAGGGGTATCGAAACCTCCATGAGATCCTCACTCACGGGTCCATAGCGAAGTGTTATGTCAGCAACAATTGGACATTGAGTTCTGAAAATAAAGTGAAGAAAGCCAGGAACTTTACAAATTTTGAATAGATTAGGTCTTCAAGATCCGTTTCTCCTCCCTCCAAACGTGGAGAAGATCCTCACAATCTTCCAAAACCTCAAAGCCCGTTGACCATCCACCTCGATGGTGGATGGTCAACGGATGGATGGATCGATCGACCATCCACCCCTCTCAACGAGAACCTTACCTGCACGCGGTGGAGTGGCCAGATCAACACAGATCTGCAAAGATGTTTCACAATTTCCGCGGCCTTCGGGCCGCTTCCAAACGGAGTTCGTTTTTTTTTCGCTGGAGGGATTCAGGGTCCCAGCTCCCTGTTCCCTACTACTCGCTGGAGATGTTGAGTCATATCCCGGACCCCGGAGCCATTACCCCTGTGCTGTCTGTGATGGAAATGTGGGCCATAATTATCTGTTATGTGGCTATTGCAGAAAATGGTGCCATGGATATAGTGGCCTTGACACAGTCCCATACAGTGTGAGTGATTGGAAATGTCCAACCTGTGCTAGATGAACAGTGGCAGACTACGCTCCACCGCCAACGACACCAGAACCCCCGCCCCTGCCACCGGCGCTCCCTCATGTATAGCTCAAAATATTGCAGCTGAATGTGAACGGATTAAGTCGAAGGTTACAAGAGGTCAGACAGTTGGTGAAAGACCTTCAGATAGACATAGTCATACTGCAAGAAACCAAACTGGCTGCAGACAAACCCACTCCAAAAATAAGCGGATACAAGTGCCTTAGGGCTAATCGAGATAAGTTTAGCGGAGGGCTAGCGACTTATGTCAGCGATAAAATTACAGTAGCCAATACTACTAATGACGTCAAATCCAGAATAAATGATGGTTACAGTGAAATATTGATCTATCTGCAATGTTTGCCAAGAGAAAATACTCAATATTGTCAACCTGTATCTGCCACTAAGGACAACAGGGTACGAGCCAGATCTGTCATTTATCTGTGAAATTGAAAATTGTCTTGTTGGAGGTGACTTAAATAGTCACTCTACACTCTGGTCTGACCCTAAAGAAGATAGAAGAGGAGTAAGCACACAGGAGAACCTTGACGAACTATTTTGTCTCAATGACCCCTTAGTGCACACAAGTGTACCCTATGTAGCCAATCAATCACCTACCTCATCCGATGTCACCTTCTGTTCAATGGAACTCGCTGTACTCATAGACTGGAGAGTGATTTATGAAACCTCGTCGGATCATAATCCGATCATAATTTAAATGGGCTTAAATTGTGATGATTCCGTAAGCACCAAAAGGACTTTCACACCCTACAAAAAGGCCAACTGGGAAGAGTTTGCAGCCGAGTGTGATCTTCTGCTAGAGAATTACGCATTTGAAGGCGATGTACAACAGGCTGAAGCCATTCTCAGAATGGTCATCATTACTTCCAGCAGGCACAACGTTCCAGAAGGTAAAATTCCTCAATTTAATCCCAATTTTACCGAAGAGATTAGAGCGTTGATAGATGAGCGAAATCTCCGAGAGGGCGAGACACCCCCAAACACGGCAGAAATTAATGAGCTTAACCGCAACATTCGCACGTTTGTCAAACAGCAACATAAGGAAAATTTATTTCAGTTCGTCTCGAGCACAGATAGAACAACCAGCGTGAAAGAATACTGGAGGATCATAAAAGCGATTCATGAATCAAAAGACCCGGACCCGAATCCGCCCCCTGTAATTAGCCTGGATGAAGGAGTGCCATTGCAAAAATATGTTCCTGACAAGCTCATAAGCTATTACGCTGATATAAGTAAAGGCAGGACTGTGCACTCAAACAGAAAAATCATTAATAGAATGAAGGATGTGAAAGTTGATAGTAGCCTCGAGAAGCCCTTTGAGGTCTCTAATGTAAGAAAGATAATAGGAGCAAGTAGAAATACAGGCGCCTGTTGCCCAGACGGCATTGGAATATATCATATGAAACACCCTGAAGAGAGGGCCCTGAATTTGCTTACATAACTTTTCAACTGTTCATGGCTCACAAATCAGATACCTGAGATCTGGAAGAAGGGAACCATCATCCCAATCTTGAAGCCTGGAAAGTCTCCTAACAATCCTTCCTCACTCCGACCTATTGCTCTTCTCTGCACTTCTTACAAGGTTCTAGAGCGGTTGATGCTGGATAGAAATGCAATGTTTCTCAAACCGGAACCACATCAACACGGATATCGAAAAGGTCACAGCACAAACACCCACCTCTCAAAGATGAGTGAGTACATTTTGGAAGGTTTCAACATGAAGAAACCATCGGAGAGGACCATTGCGGTGTTATTGGATGCGACGAAGGCCTTTGACATGGTCTCAAGATGAAAATTGATTGAAATGATAATAAATATTGACGAAATGCATGTGAATGACAAGAGATAGCTTTGCAGCTACCTGACAGACCGAAAAGCCTGGGTTATATTTGGTGAAGCCATGTCGCGCACCAGAATCTTTAAAAACGGCGTTCCCCAAGGAGGAGTGTTATCTCCCCAGCTCTTCAACATGTATGTGGCTAAATGCTGTCCCCCACCACCATAAATACTTGTATTGTCTTATGCGAATGACTTCGTGATACTGTCAAGGGGTGTTAAATTGCAGATGATTGAGAGAAGAATGCAAATATACTTTAACTCTCTGGTTGAGTGGTTCGAGAGTCTGGAACTACGACTCTCCCCTGTCAAGTCCACCGTGGCGCTATTCACGCTTGACACATGTTTTTCAGTGGAAGACACCCCTCTGAAGAAAAATTGAGGTAACTAGGCATGTTCGAGTGCACGTGCATTCCTCGAAATTTCCTCAATCGGTGACGTCTCTCCAGGGAAATGATGGCCATCGGATCAAGGTCGGTTCCATTTTAACTGATGTCATACGGCACTCACTGATCTCCCGGTACCCTTATTTTACGGCACCGGTGCTCTTTGATATTTCATGTCCCCCTTGATCAATTTTTAAATAAGCCACTGCAGACACGGGCCGCGAAAGTCTGATCACGGGGCCATGACAGGGGTGGGTATGGGGTCCGAGAGGCATCTGAGGTCGGGACCACCCAAACCATGAGAGACACATGTGACGCCGTGGAGGGTCGTATTTAGTCGGAGGGTAGGAGGTATGTACAATTAGTTACAGAAGGACCATCTCAAATAGGAGAGGGATCGTAGAAAGTCGGCGAGGAACCGCAAGAGAGTAAGATCTGAGATCGATGAGAGGCTGTTGAACGTCTGAGATGGGTCATGTCCTTCAACTGTTCGGGGTGGTCTTCCACCGAAAAGCGATTGTGAGGGGCATCCGACATCGTCCCCCACGGCAGCGCCGTCCATGAAGATGGGAGGGAAGGAAGGTGGCCGGGTAGGAGGGAGGGAGGCAACAGGTGTTTTGATGGCCAAAGCTGTCTCGAAAGTTGTTTTTGTTTAGTGTTAGCCTATGGGCTCAACTGTTCAGTTGCATCGGGAATGGAGAGAGGAATAGGCGCACACAAAGGTATGGGAGAGGGGTAAGAGGCACGTCTCCGTCCCACAACATCGAAAAGGCCCATTCGAAAGGCTGTGGGACGTTAAAAATCGCTCGGAAGGTGATTGTGCATCCCGAATGTTAGTAAAACACCTACGTAATTAGCATGGCACCACATGTGCTGACACCCCCAGCTGTCTGATGCCTTTCGAACGATGGCCTCATTATCCGCTAGCGGAACACACTTCTGGCCTACCAGCTATGTGGCGTTCCTGCCAGCCAAGTGAAGAATAAAAATTGAATGGAGTGACATGTAAGTTAGTTTAGCCACGTACTCCAAAAAGCTGCTCTCGCCTCACGAACTTCAGTCATTGCAACACGGAACACGTCGGACTTGGAACGCCTCCTTCGTGCCACTTTCACTAAGAGCACACTGATGCATGGCATCTTTTATTTATCGGAGACAATTTAGAAAACACGAACAGAAAGCGTCACAGCGCTGTTGCGTACATTTTCATCTCTGGTCTCCATCCCGTCAGCATATCTCAGCACTTGATGTCATCGCAGGCAGTCGCAGCCTGGAGCTACATGGAAAGATTATTGGACGCATGGAGATTTCCTGAAAAAAGTATGCCAGCTTGCGCAGATTTGCACGTTTCTTCATAGCCGCATTTAGGATGTTCGAAATCGTTACACGAATTCTGAGATACTTCATAAATTGATATTCACGTTGATATCGTTATGGCCACCAAAACAATGGGCTGAAAGCCCTGCTCCGGCGTCAGTCAAGTAAAGGACACTTATAATTAGAACACAAACGTCAAGTAAGATAATGCTGTCTGATAACAATGCCAATAAATATGCCATCTGAGATACGTAGGCACCATACACGTGGAAAAAAAACAACGCCGAATTTTAAGCTTAAAAATATGACGCGCAAACTCCCCAGTATTACGGGCTTGTGGATATTGCACTGGCTTCAAGGCACTGGCGCATCCAGTGGGGGGGGGGGGGACGGCGGACACGTGTGACATGCTCAACCCCAATCGATGCCTTCCGTAGATTGGAGCACGACGTCCCATCAAGAAGGCCAAACTGCACCCCTTTCTTTTTCAGCCGAAGGCTCCGCTTCAGAGAGGCCTGATGGGCCCTGCAACCGAAACCTTGAGATAAAGATGCTTATCTAGCTGAAATCAACGTCGCTTTGGAGGTCAGAGAACACCCGGCCACCTCGAATTGTACCAATCATGGCACCCCTTCGGAGAATGGAGCCCCTAGGCGAACACTCCTTCCCCTGCGATAACAATTATAGATCCGCCAGTGATTTAAAGCACGTTTGGTCATGCACCTTTGTAATACACGTATGGTACGCAGTTCTCCATCGCGAAGAATTTTCGTTTCAAGATAGGAACATATGTGACGGTGACATAAGAAGAGTGACGGTGACGGTGATAAGAAGTGTTTCTGTTATCACTTGTCATGCGGACACGGTGCTGGACAAGACCTATCGAGTCGTGCTAGATGCAAAACACTTTTGGACATGTTCGCTCTTGAGACAGAATACGGTGTGCGCTGTACCGATCGTCACCTAAAGTTTACCACCCATAGTGCTGGCAAGGGCAGATCCAGGAATTTTGTCATGGGGGACACTCGTCTGGAGGGGCGCAATTTCTTCCGAGGGGCACCACTGCGAAATTACCTAGAGGGACGCCTTCAGCTGAAATTCTATTCAGCAGTGGATAGGGGGGGGGGGAGTGCTCTCGAACACACAAAAGGGACGCCTTTTCCTGTCGCCCTTTCCTTCTCAGGCAGGCTATTTCTCTCAAAGGAAGAAATATCTCAAAGGGAGGAAGGTGGCGCCTCTGGATACAAACCGTTGAGCGAGGGGAATACAATGGAGCCTTCCCACAGGGGGGGGGTCACATACCCCCAGTGCCTCTGTATCTGCTCCTGAGTGTCGGTGCATAGTGTACAATGTACATGCACTTCAGTATCATGTGCCCTATGAACCAGGTGCTGGACCCAGGGCATGCTTGGGTATATAAGCGCATTGACATACACTATACGTTCCGCACTCGTCTATCCACCGATATGTGTATTTTTAAGGGGTGGAGGGGAAGGGTAGGGCATGCTTACCGGACAATCTGTTCGTCGCTATGGGTACCGTTGCAAGGTGCTTGATACAATTCACACTCGGGCATGCACATTTTTTAAGTAGAATACAGCATGCACTGCACTGACCTTTCGTGTGACGCCTGTTAACTTTCTAGTCGGACGCATCAATGGTTGCATCTGCATTCATCAACATCTGCATATTCCATGTATTGGCATCATATTCCAGTGTTCTAGCCGACTGCATACATATGCTGGTAATGTAGGGAATTTTGATAGAACGGGTACAGCCCAGTTCAGGCATGTTTTCTACTTTCCTGAGGGATGATAACAATGAATTTGCTAGCTTTCGCATGGTTTCTGATCCATGGAATTTCAACACCTATTATATAAATAGAACTTCCAAATTTGTTTCTAAAAGGTCTGTGCTTCCAAATAACGACGTATTTTGTCAGCATGCTTTGCGGGTACATTGACCTGAAACATATTCCACGATTCCTAGCAAAATGGGAGCACGAGCGTGCGATTTATTCTGGAATTCTAAGGAACCTGACAGGGAGAGGGTGTACCAGCATGGTACCCTCTCCCACCCCGGGGTCTGCTTCACTGTTCTCAATGTTTTGCAGAATATTTCCAATGTAGGGGAGACTCATACAAATTGTTGTTACTTCTTAATTTGCCACTTCTCATTGCCAAGAATTGCCAGCAGCCCATAAATTGGCACACGACTTCCATCTGATCACACAAGAGTGAAGAGGTTTTGCAAGAGTGATGCATTTTTGGCAGTTCTACACAACCTGGCCGAAGGTATGACTAACGTGTAGAGGCTCAATTAGCTTCGAGATTAGTAGTCTACCAGAACCAAATATATCCTCATGCATCATAGCACGGCAGCAGTCGCATTTCACACACTCACCAACACAAGGACACACTGCTAACACTGGGCACAGGACCCATGGCCTGTCACATTTCACACACTCCCCACCACAAGGACACACCCATGCTACCACTGGGCACAGGACCCATGGTCTCTCACATTTCACACACTCCCCATCACAAGGACACACTGCTACCACTGGACACAATACCCATGGCCTGTCGCATTTCACACACTCACCATCACAAGGACACACTGGCACCACTTGTCACAAGACCCATGGCCTGTCGCATTTCACACACTCCCCATCACAAGGACACACTGCTACCACTGGGCACAATACCCATGGTCTGTCACATTTCACACACTCCCCATCACAAGGACACACTGCTACCACTGGGCACAATACCCATGGTCTGTCACATTTCACACACTCCCCATCACAAGGACACACTGCTACCACTGGACACAGGACCCATGGCCTGTCGCATTTCACACACTCCCCATCACAAGGACACACTGCTACCACTGGGCACAGGACCCATGGCCTGTCACATTTCACACACTCACCACCATAAGGACACACTGCTACCACTGGGCACAGGGCCCATGACCTGTCACATTTCACACACTCCCCATCACAAGGACACACTGCTACCACTGGGCACAGGACCCATGGCCTGTCACATTTCACACACTCCCCATCACAAGGACACACTGCTACCACTGGGCACAGGACCCATGGCCTGTCGCATTTCACACACTCCCCATCACAAGGACACACTGCTACCACTGGGCACAGGACCCATGGCCTGTCACATTTCACACACTCCCCATCACAAGGACACACTGCTACCACTGGGCACAGGACCCATGGCCTGTCACATTTCACACACTCCCCATCACAAGGACACACTGCTACCACTGGGCGCAGGACCCATGGCCTGTCACATTTCACACACTCCCCACCACAAGGACACACTGCTACCACTCGACACAAGACCCATGGCCTGTCGCATTTCACACGCTCACCACCACAAGGACACACTGCTACCACTGGACACAAGACTCATGGCCTGTCACATTTCACACACTCCCCACCACAAGGACACACTGCTACCACTGGGCACAGGACCCATGGCCTGTCACATTTCACACACTCCCCATCACAAGGACACACTGCTACCACTGGGCACAGGACCCATGGCCTGTCACATTTCACACACTCCCCACCACAAGGACACACTGCTACCACTGGACACAGGACCCATGGCCTGTCACATTTCACACACTCCCCATCACAAGGACACACTGCTACCACTGGACACAGGACCCATGGCCTGTCGCATTTCACACACTCCCCACCACAAGGACACACTGCTACCACTGGGCACAGGACCCATGGCCTGTCACATTTCACACACTCCCCATCACAAGGACACACTGCTACCACTGGGCGCAGGACCCATGGCCTGTCACATTTCACACACTCACCACCACAAGGACACACTGCTACCACTGGACACAAGACCCATGGCCTATCACATTTCACACACTCACCACCACAAGGACACACTGCTACCACTGGACACAATACTCATGGTCTGTCACATTTCACACACTCCCCACCACAAGGACACACTGCTGCCACTGGGCACAGGACCCATGGCCTGTCACATTTCACACACTCCCCATCACAAGGACACACTGCTACCACTGGACACAGGACCCATGGCCTGTCACATTTCACACACTCCCCACCACAAGGACACACTGCTGCCACTGGGCACAGGACCCATGGCCTATCACATTTCACACACTCACCACCACAAGGACACACTGCTACCACTGGACACAATACCCATGGTCTGTCACATTTCACACACTCCCCATCACAAGGACACACTGCTACCACTGGACACAAGACCCATGGTCTGTCACATTTCACACACTCCCCATCACAAGGACACACTGCTACCACTGGCCACAAGACCCATGGCCTGTCGCATTTCACACACTCACCATCACAAGGACACACTGCTACCACTGGGCACAGGGCCCATGACCTGTCGCATTTCACACACTCACCATCACAAGGACACACTGGCACCACTTGTCACAGGGCCCATGACCTGTCTCATTTCACACACTCCCCACCACAAGGACACACTGCTACCACTGGGCACAGGGCCCATGACCTGTCGCATTTCACACACTCACCATCACAAGGACACACTGGCACCACTTGTCACAGGGCCCATGACCTGTCTCATTTCACACACTCACCAACACAAAGACACACTAGCACCACTCGATACAGCACACATGACCTTTGCTCCGGGATGCACCACTCTATACTCTGGCTCGCACAAGTTTCAATAAATTCTGTTATTTTTGTATCATTGCATACAGCATGCTATTGTATATATCATGTAATTGTATATCACATGGTTTTGTAAATGGCATGTTATTGTCTATATCATGTTATTACCTGGGTGTATTGTATATGCCTTTGAGGGACTCATTGCTGGCTACAAATACCTACACATGTGTAATTATTGCTCGGACAACCGATTTAATTTTGGTGGCACTGATCAGATATTATGGTCAAGTTCAATGCTGGAAAGCATCGAAAGCATAACGTCATGGTGGTTGAATATACCCTGGGGTGCACGCAGGCAATTGAAAGATGCTTATTGAATACGAGGGGTAAACCTTAGTGGAGCCTCACACAATTTGATCCTCCAGGTGGTAGGTAAAGAAGTATGGTTGATGCTCGTGTGAACAGTGCTCCATTCAAAGTGTTCGGAGGCCTTTCCGCCTCATAATGAGTAGAAGTAGATTAGCGTTTTCGCAGGCGGATGAAGTGAAATGCTTTTGTGACTCGTTTGTTGTGACTTATTGTGACTTCTTTCGATAATATGTTTGTTTTGTCTTGTTTGTTTTGTTGTTGGTGGTGTTGTGTTTGTTGTTGTGTCTGCGATTTGGTCTGAAATGTAGGTAACACTCTAAATACAAAGCGTAGGAAACATCATGAAGTCATGGGTCAAAGGAACAGTAATTTCTCATCCAGCCTACAATGGTGGGATGTGCTGTCATGTTTGTGCCGGGAGCGTCCATGGATATTCCACATCGGGTAGGGACAAGAACGGTGGTATGACCTCTCCGTTAGGTGTGGACCCCATGCGAATTAATCTGCTCCTTTCTCCTTACGGTGATGTCACGTGCCTTACGCTGATTAATGATGTCCAACGATAATTACGAGGCTCGGTCGGGCAGTGAACAATTTTTAGACGACCGGAAGTTCCCTCATGTTATGCTCTACCAAGCAAAACGCACAAAATGATCACATAGCCTTGGCCAAAATTCCCGCGGTTGTCAAGGTGCGAGTTCCTCCCTCCGGAGGCTCGACAGATCGACCGCAGAATATACTCACTTTGCGCTCCCTGTTCCATGTCAGGGCTTTTGCGGTCGTGTCAGACGGCTGAAATTCACTGATGAGAGGGGTTCCTCGAAAGAGCGGCGTTCTCCCCGTCTGCCGAGGATGCGTCGTTTCCGGTCACCCAATCCCAGAAACGGAGCGCCAGGATTGTGTTGCCTGTTATCTGGTGTGGCACCGTCCCCGGATGGGTTGCCTGTCCGCTGGTGTGGCGCCGTCCCCGGATGGGTTGCCTGTCCTCTGGTGTGGCGCCGTCCCCGGATGGGTTGCCTGTCCTCTGGTGTGGCGCCGTCCCCGGATGGGTTGCCTGTCCTCTGGTGTGGCGTCGTCCCCGGATGGGTTGCCTGTCCTCTGGTGTGGCGCCGTCCCCGGATGGGTTGCCTGTCCTCTGGTGTGGCGTCGTCCCCGGATGGGTTGCCTGTCCTCTGGTGTGGCGCCGTCCCCGGATGGGTTGCCTGTCCTCTGGTGTGGCGTCGTCCCCGGATGGGTTGCCTGTCCTCTGGTGTGGCGTCGTCCCCGGATGGGTTGCCTGTCCTCTGGTGTGGCGTCGTCCCCGGATGGGTTGCCTGTCCTCTGGTGTGGCGCCGTCCCCGGATGGGTTGCCTGTGCTCTGGTGTGGCGTTGTCCCCGGATGAGTTGCCTGTCCTCTGGTGTGGCGCCGTCCCCGGATGGGTTGCCTGTCCTCTGGTGTGGCGTCGTCCCCGGATGGGTTGCCTGTCCTCTGGTGTGGCACCGTCCCCGGATGGGTTGCCTGTCCTTTGGTGTGGCGTCGTCCCCGGATGAGTTGCCTGTCCTCTGGTGTGGCGCCGTCCCCGGATGGGTTGCCTGTCCTCTGGTGTGGCGCCGTCCCCGGATGGGTTGCCTGTCCTCTGGTGTGGCGTCGTCCCCGGATGGGTTGCCTGTCCTCTGGTGTGGCGTCGTCCCCGGATGGGTTGCCTGTGATCTGGTGTGGCGTCGTCCCCGGATGGGTTGCCTGTCCTCTGGTGTGGCGCCGTCCCCAGATGGGTTGTCTAAGCTAGGCTAGGTTAGATTAGGCTGGGTTATAATTCATCTTTATTTTGCACAATATGTTACGTTATGCCGCTACCTAACTCGAAGCTCCTTTTTGGTGTTCTTTTGCTTGCCAACTGAAAAGTGAGCGTTTGCACAGGACATGAGCGGTCATGCTAACCACACCCATACGCATTGCATTGCAAAAATTAATTTCACGAATGCATAAAGCGCCTTAAAGCGCAAACTTACCGTATCTTTGGCGTAAGGTTTTGGCTCTTCCATTTGATGCCATCCCAGTCTCTCCTGTCTCCAGTTACTTTTGGACTTCATTCCATTTGATGCTATTCCACTTTTGATCCTGTTCCATATGACCCTATTCCTTTTGAACATCCTTCTATTTAATGCTAGTACAGCTGCAGCTACTTTTCGACATTCCATTCGATACTATTCAACTTTTGACCTTGCTCCATCATTCGACCCTATTCCATTTCGAGACCATATTTAATTGCACTGTTCCGCTTTCAACCTTGTTCCATTTGACACTAGTTTTTCAACCTGGGATGTCTTCAAAGGCATGGAAGGTTCCATTTCTCATCTCTAAACCAGTCCCATGTGTTCATGCAAGATCAGTTTTGGACCTTTGATTTGATTGCCCACCAATGCATATCAGTTTATCTAGTAAGGGTTGCACTCTCACATGCTTAGCGCAATAACTGAAACAGACAGAAAACCATAGTTGCTTCATGAAAAACAGGGTGACACAATTACACCCCTTGAATAAGAATATGGACTGAAGTAAGATGGTCAGGCTCGTGCTTCTTGGGGGACGAAAACTGTTGAGTAATGGGGTGTGTGCAATTCATTTTCCGCCTCAGCTTTGTGTTGTCACAATTTAGCTCTTCCCCAAACAAATATCAAGCAGCATGATGCATGGATAGGTTGCACTATAATCCACCATTATGCTTCACAAATTTGACATACTTCTTCAAGAACAGACCAGGCTAGTTTAGGTTAGGTTAGGTTATGTTAACTTTTTCATTTGAAAAAAAAATAATGACAAAAATCGTTCATATTTTGTACATCTTTTGCCATTTGTTCCCTACGTGAGGGTAAAGGTTAAGTTATGTTACCGTGCGTTTTTTTCCCTTTTTTAAACATTGTTTTTATGCTATGGTTCCGAACTGAAAACCACATGTTTGGTGTTATTTGGCTTACAAACTAAAGAGTAAGCAATTGCACAGTAAAAGAGTGGTGCCGTTATGTTAGCACATACACATAAAAATTGCAAAAGAAAAAGAAAGTTGAAGAATTCATAAAATACCTTAAAACACAAAATTACGACCATTTTCCCATCCCAATAATTTTTTTTAATATACCAAATATAATATAATATAATTAAACGTCCTGGCTCTTATGTTTGTCTCCATTTCTTATCACATGCTTTATTAAATATAACATGAACTGATCCTTCAGTTCACTTTGATGCAAGCCTACTCCCAAAATTACCAATATTTTAGGTATCAATTGTAATATTTGGGAACATAGGTAGTGCCAATCCCACAACGTAGAACATATTTCTAGCACAGCGAACTGGCAGACACATACAGGGTTGGAGACCTCTCACGAAGTTAGGATATCCTTATTTTCAAGACATGTTTTCAGATTGAATAAGGAAAATGAGAGATTAACATTAGCAGGGTACCAAACCAGGGGTGTCCACACACCCCTGGATCCACCCGGGATATCCAGCCATAGACATGCGACATATTTCCATTATTTAGATCAGTAAATTATACACGTATAAATAATTGCATTTTCTGTATGCCCGAGTGTGAAGTTCTGGAATTTCATATGCCTCTCGCGGAGACTCCACGAAGACACTTCTTGCGCGATTTTCAACGGTAATTCAAGATGGCTAACGCACGTAGGCTGACGCTGACTACCAATCTGCGAGTTACCGTTTTGTATAGGACATCCGCTTAAGGGTAATCGTTTTGGGTAACCGCATAGCGCAACCAGATTCACGGGTCGCCCTGTAAGAGTTACCCGCGATCTGCGAGGCTGTCGTAATTAGTTGAGTGCAGCATGCATCAGGTGTATCGCAAAAGAGTAAATATTTATCCTTCCATGGATCAACACTGAGCTGGTAGTTACTCTCTCACTACGACCCTGAATATGTGCATCTTATCCCCCAATAAGTATCAATTTTTCAACTTATTCGCCATCATTTGGTGCCGTTAAAGAGTTACCCGTGAGCCTTGAGTAGTTTTGTTTTCAGCGGGGTAATTTTGTTTTCAGTGCAGATCAAAGAGGAATACGTCCCTCCCAACAATGTATGCACTTACCACTACGCCAATAGACGTTATACGGAAGGAATGAACAACGATGCCACTCCTACCGATTAGGTGCGGTGGAATGCTTCGTTATGACATAAAAATCAATAAGCCAGTTCCAGTTCTCTAATGGTTGCTGGTTGGTCTCGTTTGTCGTACTGTTCTATACTTTATATCTTATATCATCTTATCTTATCTTATCTTATCTTATGCTTTATATCTGATATATCATCTATTCCACCTAATTATTCAATTTCAGTAATATGCATTCGTGTTACCTGCTATGCTATATCAGTTATATGGATATAAAAGGGTTTTCAGTTTATGGTCTGCATCTTACAGAATGGATTGGAAAGTTTTTCCTCACTTTTTGTTTTCGTAGTAAGGTCTGCAATGTACCTCCTACCTAGTATGATTAGGTTAATTTTTTCTCACCCGGCGTGAATACGCGACATGTCGCAACAGCTGCCGGAACGGGTTCGATCCCATCCTTTTGTTTCGCTATCCATGAATTATAAAACCAATTATTTGTTATATGTTGATGCTAGTCCGATCTGAGATACGGTTCATTCGCGATTTATACTTCAGATTATTATATTTCAGTTTTTTTCAAGACGTTACTAGACCTTCAGTGAACAACGTGATACCTCCCTTCGTGTGTCACACAGTATGTTCACACATGCTATGGAAATGTTACTTGGCAATTGACACCCTGGTATTTTTAATGGGGTGAAGATGGAAAATTATGTTCTACGTTATGTCGTCTGGATATTCACATTACGAATATCCATCATCTAGCTCCAACTACCTACGTGCAGTTTTTTTTGGAAGACTTTCCCTACTTGACACCGAACTTCTTTCCGCGAGTGCCCCCCACATAGTTATCACATGTTCGACTGTCGTCGGACTTCCTTTAATTAATACACATTCCAGGGGTAGCTCGCAGGGTGGGAGGTTGTGAGCAGAGTATATTAAAGAACGGGTACAACCAAGTTTAGTATATTCTCAGATCTAGTATATACTGTGCCTTGGTGACGTCACAGCTAAAATATGCGATATTCTACTAGAATGTGGTGGACATCTGGCGGATTATAGAATCCTATATTATAATATTCCAAATCTAGCAGATTCCTGGCAATTGGTGATATAGTGCCGCAACCGCGGCAAAAACTTCACTTGCTTCATTTTTCTTATTTTTCTATAATTTTCATTAGAAAAGAGCATATGGTACTATGGCATGCTTTACTTTCTCCTGTATTCAGCTAACACGAGAAAGCAAAGGATGACATGAAAAAGAGTACAAAGAATGAGAAGGAACGTTCAATTTCATTTAACAGCAGCTTCCTTTTCTGCCGAAGCTCGACGCACGACTGGCCTTGAGGGCCAGTCGGTCGTCATGGCAACGACTTAGGCCCCGCCCTCCGGGAGTCGGCCGGCCGGTTTTGTGTAGTGTCCTCGTTTACCGGCAAGGAAACATACTTTTTCTGGGTGATACAAGTAAAAACGATCCGGATTCGAATGTAGAATTCTTCAGGCATTCGCATGGTATCAAATTTGCCTACATACAATAAAAATTGTCTGCGTAAAGCCGTGGAAAATATTGGCTATTTTGGCTTGAGACGCACGCAAAGTGCTGCCGAGTATCGCCTTGGCTACGTCACAGACACGGAACAACTTGGACCCCCCCCGGTTGTGAGTTTCCACGTAGGTATTCAGATTCGTGCCGCGTTCCCTATCGGTTTGGTGGTGGTCTTTCGGTATTTTTTTCTTAAAAGGTGTTTTTGGAATTTGAGGATTTTTCGGAATACTATGTTTATGAACGTGATTCAGAAGATGCGATCATTCGTTTTCTCCGTAAATGCTTACTTATCGGTTAATCTTAGCGATAATTTCTATAATGCGCCATATATGCCACACCGCTGTTCATTGTTCAATAATTATTTATCCATCCCTCACCTGGCACTTCTCAGACGTGA
This sequence comes from Ashinkailepas kermadecensis, assembly GCA_034440615.1. Lineage (NCBI taxonomy): Eukaryota > Metazoa > Arthropoda > Thecostraca > Neolepadidae > Ashinkailepas > Ashinkailepas kermadecensis. The sequence continues at coordinate 119,726 of JAOTOM010003405.1, forward strand.
TTAAAGGGACATTCAACACTTCACGCAGTTGATTCAACACTTTTTCACGTCGAAAATGCTTAATTTCCGCCTCTTTGCCGCATAGATACACACCATTACTATTACACTTGAACGCCGAAAGAAACTAAACAGAGCACGGCTCGGAGCCGTGACGTACGGATGACGTCACGATAAATATTACGCTTGTGTTTTTAAATTATAATATATGAGTTTGTATTAGTTTAGATAAGAGTAGATTGTATTACGTTAGGTTAGGTTAGGTTAGGTTGGGTTAGGTTGGGTTTTTTTTTTTTATTTTTTATTTTTATTTTTTTTTGTGAAGTCAGGAAGGACTCTTTAAAAATCACTTCGCGGTCCGTCACGATGAACATTACGTTTTTTTAATTAAAATATATGTTTTTTTATATTTATTATGTTAGGTTAGGTTAGGTTGGTTAGGTTAGGTTGGGTTATATTTTCCTATTTAATTATTAATTATCATACTATTTGTCGGAAATCGTGAGGCAAGACGAGCAGAAGCCGACTCTTGTCAATATCACTTTGGGATCTGTTCAACAGTGCGAAAATGGCTTCGGTGTGTGTGGGTTGTAATCCAGTCCCATATGATATAATCAAACTTTGCTATAAGGACAACCAAGCGAGCTTAGACTTCCTTAGACGCCACGGAGTTCTTCCTGCCGGAGTTGTCTGCTCTAAATGTTCCAAGGCCTGCAGGTTGCAGGAGAGTAGGCATCGGTGGGAGTGCACCGAGACGTTTCGTGTCGCCAGAAGTAAGGAGAAGAAGAGGTGTGGGTTCGTCACAAGCGACTACAAAGGAACTTTTCTCGACGGAACCCGCCTGGAACCGTGGCAAGTTGTGTGCTTTATCAATCTGTGGTTAGATAAAGATTGGAACCATAGGGCAGCATCTCATTAAGGTATGTGAACGTTTGTAGCGTTAGCCAATCGAAGCCTCAGTGCCATGCCTATGACGTCATCATACCGTACCGACGTGACTATGACGTCATCGTTCAAATTGAAAAGTAATCATTTACGGAGAAAACGAGTGGTCGCATCTTCCGAATCCCGTTCATAAACATGGTATTCCGAAAAAAAATCCTCAAATTCCAAAAACACCTTTTAAGAAAAATTTACCGGTCTTTCTTCCTATCCTTTCTATAGTCTGTTGGATCTTCCTCCACTTACTCCACTTATCGCTCCTAAATCGTAAGTCATCGCTTCCGTGATAGGAATCGATTTTTTTCATCAGGTTTCTGGCCGTGCGTCACGTGCGCCGACGGCCATCATAATGTTCTAGCGCCGAGGCTAGACAGTAATTTCGGGCTTGAAGCTGTCTGTGCGCTATAAAAACATAGCCGTTCAAGGGCGTTGCCTTCAAAGCTTTTGGAGACATAACCTTTTCCTCATTGTCTTAACCGAATAATACCTATCCAGTCTTGGTCTGTTTGCACTTGCTCGCGAGTCCTCAGCGTCGTCAGGGGCAACCGTTTTGGCGCCAACAGCCTGAGTCGTTTGGCCCTGAGACCAGATTGAGGTAGAAGAGGCGCACAAGTAGGTTTCTGCGTCCTGGTTTTTTTTTTCTCCTGCGTCTCGGATGATGGCAAAACAAAAACACGACGCAGTAAGCAGCTAGGTAGGAAGTTTGAAGGTAGCAAAGTCGCGTCTGTGTGGGTGTGTTATTTTTTTCATCTTTCTCTCCCCTCCCGACATCGTTAAGATTTACTGGTTGGAAATTGGATGCATGAAAAGTTCCTCCTGGTTTAACTTCAGGGTCCCTTTTTGAGCACATTTCCAGAGCGCCTGGCTGCCTCGCTTGGAGCTCATTAGGTCTCGAAAAAGTTGAAACAAAACAAAACTTTAAAAAAAAATATATATATATATTTATTAAAAAAATAATTTAAAAAAAGAGAAAAAAAAGCAGAAGCCAGTTTCAAGTTGGGTAAGATATGGACTCCGTACCCTGTGGATCCTGCTTCCTTTTTATAGCTCCTAAGGACTCCTACTTAAAGGTAGTAAACCCCTTGAGGGTCCAGATGGAACTCGATGGACTGGTGGGCCCCCTACAAGTGGTAAAGATAATACGCTCAGGGGAGTTACTGGTACAAACCAGCACGGAGAGTCAGACCCGCACCCTAGTAGCAACCACAAACTTGTTCCGGAAACATATCATGGTGGCCATCCCGGACAAGCTGAACTCTGTACAGGGGATGGTGTATGCCCCAGCCGTGGAAGATATGTCTGATCAGGAATTGGAGTCGGAGCTAGCGGACCAGGAGGTATGCGAGGTACGGCGCATGCGTTCCAAAGGGGGCGCCCAAACCCGCTTCTGTGCATCCGATGGAGGCGGCTCGTTCTACCACATTACATGCACGCCAGCTACCTCCGATACGAGGTGAGACCGCACGTCCCCAAACCGATGCGCTGCGCCAAATGTCAAAGGTATGGGCATGTGGCAAGGTCGTGCCGTTCACGCAACCCCGTATGTGGAGCATGTGCCCAGCGACACCCCACCTCCGAATGCGATGACTCCACCTATCTGTGTGCTGGCTGTCAGGGACCGCACCCAGTGTGGTCTCGAGAGTGTCCTCGCTGACACTACGAGTGCGAGAAACTGCACCAACGCTTCGGGGGTGATCGCCCCCTCCACCGACCAACTTTTGCCCGACACCAGCTGAAGCTAGCAGGGGTGGAGGAGTCAGAAGAAATCATCTTCCAAACATGGCTCAGTCGGCTGACTACCATCCTCAAAGGGCCACCAACGGCCCCGGACGGAAAACGTCCAGAAAAGAGACAGCTCCAGTAGTCGAGCCAGGGGTCTCTCCGTCAGGCATAGCGGATCGGGTGGACACAGAGTCACCACCAGTGACACCCCCGGCCCATGAGGGATAAGGAAAACAGGGCCCAAAACACTCGTCAAACTCGTCCTTTCCCCAGCCACAGAGTGGAAACCAAACCACTGGGCAGGAAACCCCACCGGACCAAACAGGAAATCCAAAGCCCTGCAATGAGTCGTTTGACACCGACTCGAACGACTCCTACTCGATGGGTCCCGACCGGTACGTTAGCGACGGAGAACACACTGATCCGACCTCACCCGACACACCTCATACCCTGCGCCGTAGCTATCGTCTTGCTCCTCCCAGTCGTAGCGATGGAGCAAACCCCACCCTTCCACCATCCGTCATTAGGCGTGCCTTTGTGGAGGATGTCTCGGCTTCCAGGGCCGGCCTAGACGAACAGTGATGAACATTTTACAGCGGAACGTCAGTGGCTTACTGGCGCATTGCTCTGAATTCAAACAATTGATGCTAAAAAGCACACCAGCTATTGCAGCGATACAAGAAACTCATCTTCGGGACGACGACAAATATACTTTCTCAGTAAGAGGCTACACTATGTACCAACACAATGTAAACTCTGAACATAGACAAGGAGGAGTAGCACTGTATGTGTCGAATCAATATCCTCAACGCAAAATTAGCTTTAACACCCCTTTGAATGCTGTGGGAGCGCACATCCAGGTTAACAGACTACAATTCACGGTGCTTTCCATCTATCTACCCCCAAATTCCTCTAGTGTCACAAAATCCAACATTGAGGACCTATTTCAGCAGATTTCGGGTCCCTGTTTAATTCTTGGCGATTTCAATGCCCACCACACTATGTGGGGAAGCGAGCGGACGTCGGCTCGTGGTCTCATACTGAAAAAAGTACTGGAAATATACTCTCTGAGCTATCTAAATGGCGGCTCTGACACATTCTTAAGCTCTAGCCACCATACAACGTCGGTGATCGATCTATCCCTTTCCTCGGCCCAGCTAGCCCCCATGTTCCACTGGTCCATCCCATCTGATCCACTATTCTCCGATCATTTCCCAATTACTATAATCCGGGCGAATCGAATCTCAACGCCCAACCCTACACCTAATACCTCTTGGAAGGTAAACTTGGCTGACTGGAATATATTCCACAATATTCTAACTCAATGTGTACAGATAGACCACCTCCCAAACATGGACTCCTTCTTATATCACGTCAGGACTGCAGCCAACGCAGCCATGCCCCGCTCAGATACATCCAGGTCCACCAATCCGCGCTCCTCAAACGCCCTCTGGTGGAACAACCGCTGCCAAAGGGCGAAGGCACAAAGCAAAAGAGCCTTGCGTCAATTTCCAAAATGTATAAGTGAACATCACGCAAAACTATACGCGGAAACACGTAAAGCATGTTCCGAAACCCTGCAATTCAAAAAGCAAAGGTCTTGGCAGGATTTCGCATCTTCTTGTAACATATTTACACCATTAAGTAAAATATGGCAATGCATTCGATCCTTTACTTCCCGTCACTCATATTTTTTGCGCTTTTCCCCAGCTTCGAATAGGAGAAGTCATTCATGCCACTGAAAGGGACGTAACAAACACATTCGCCAAATACTTTTAATCCATCTCATCTCAAAACATTTACACTCCTGAAGTTAATACTGAACTGAACATGAGTATAGAACGTTTAGACTTTACTTCTTCGAATAATGAAATTTACAACGCCCCCTTTACTTTAAGAGAGCTGAAACTGTCTCTGGAACGAAGCAATGGTACATCCAAAGGTCCCGATGGCATGCCCTATAGTTTCTTTACAGAGCTGTCGGAGATCAACTTATGTCACTTTTTGTCGGCAATTAACCACTTATGGGAACCGCACACTATCCCCGATAAACGGTTGAAGAGCATCATTATCCCAATAAGAAAACCAGGAAAAGATGCTCCTCCCCCAAATCCTACCGTCCAATTTCGCTCACAAACTGTGCTTGCAAAATAGTTGAACGCATGGCTAACAGACGCCTCCGACACTTCCTCGAAACGAAAAAATTGTTATGTGCATTCCAAAGTGGCTTCCGGAAGTCGCATAACACAGCAACAAACATAGTTCGTTTAGTATCCTCTGTCCAAAAGGGCTTTGCAAACCACCAACATACGGTAGCGGTTTTCTTAGACCTCACCGCGGCATTTAATAAAGTGCACCGAGGCACAGTACTTGCAAAATTACACAAACTCGGAATAAAGGGGAATTTGGCAAATTGAATTAAGCATTTTCTAAAAGAACGCACGTTTCAAGTACGCTGCCAGTCCATAACCTCTGACCCACATATACTCGACCACGACCTCCCACAGTGCAGCGTGGTGTCTCCCACCCTATTTCTTGTTGCCATCAATGATATTTTTGTGATATAGCGCTGGATTTCCCATCGGTACATTACTCCCTATTTGCTGATGATATCGCCCTTTGGTGTTCCCATGCCACAGTTAGTCGGTCGTTTTCCGTACTACAGGCCGCCTTGTGTCGTGTTGAGTGGTGTAAAAAGTGGGGCTTTTTCCTTTCTGCTCCGAAATCAGCAACATTGATTTTCAAGCGCAGTGCTATAACTAGAAACCCTTTAGCGTTGCAGTTAGATGGCCATCCTGTTCCCGTAGTCACTTCACATACATTCTTAGGAATTACCCTTGATGAGTGCTTAACGTTCCAGAAACACATAGAAGACGTACGAAGCCGATGTTTGACTCGTGTAAATATACTTAAATGTTTGCCCGGCCGCACCTGGGGATCTGACCGTAAGACCCTAAGCACTCTTTACATCGCTGTAATACGCTCAATTATCGAATACAATTGTTTTGTTTTTTTCAATGGCAAGTCCTTCTCTTTGTAAACGACTTGACACTATTCAATCTTCCTGCCTCAGAATTATCACTGGCGCGTTTAAGACTACATCAATTCTGGCAATGCAAACAGATACCAACCTACCCTCCTTAGCAGACCGTCGTCTATTCATCAATCTCAGGTATTTTTACAAGGTCGCGAGCACTCAAAATGACCCAACCCGCCAAGCAATCAGTCCTAACTACGTCTATAACAGGGTAGCACCACGTAACCCCTTAAGCACCCTGGCCATCGTTATCGAAAAAGCTAGGTTTATGTTGCTGCCAGTGCTTTCCGTCGCAAATACACCCCCTTATTCCCTTTTTGGTTGCATAGCGCACCCTCAATTTCATTTCTTTTTGACGTAAGCAAATCCCAAATAACTGATGTTGAAATAAAGGCTGCTTTTTTGAAAATATAAAGCCGAACACACCGATTACGAGTTCTTCTATACCGATGGCTCTAGCCACGGTACTAAAGTTGGTGCTGCTGCTGTTGGCCCAAGCTACAACTACTCGACCAGGCTGCCAGACTATATGACTGTGTTCTCAGCCGAATTATTTGCTATCAGAAGTGCTCTGATCCATATAAAACGGAAAAAAAACTCCACAAAGTGTTATTTGCACCGACTCTAAATCATCCTTACAGGCCCTGCAGCGACTGGAAGACATTCAACACCCTGGTGTCTATGACATTATTAGCATCCTCCTCTCCATATCACACTGGCAAAACGTAGTCTTCCTCTGGATACCCGGCCATTCCGGAATCCCAGGAATACAAAAGCTGACCAACTAGCAAATGAAGCTACTAACCTCCCAGCACCTCTAAGTCTCCCCCTAGCACTTTCGGATGCCTTGCATCAAACCAAGCTGTGTTTCTCAAGATACCTTCAAAACAAATTGCGAGACAATCACTCTAGCCATCTTTACCACATCAAGCCTATCCTAGCCCCATGGTCTACGTCCAACCGGTGCAGCCGAGAACACGAAGTTATTTTGGCCCGTCTCCGCTCAGGCCACACTCGACTCACCCACAGCCATCTTTTTGACCGTTCTCGGCCACCAATCTGCTCCTCGTGCAATATGCGTCTGACCGTGAATCATTTACTTGTGAAATGTACTCGCTATGATCTCAAACGGCGCCATATTTTGTCTTATCTTCGTGCTGCCGCACTGACGAAGGACCTGTCCAATCTTCTAGGTAATATCCATCCAGAACTAATCGATCTTGTCTTGGACTTTATAACAAACTCCGGTCTCGCCCACAAAATATGAGGTCGGAATACCCAAAACCTACTATTCCTTCCGAGCTTCTTATGACTTCAGGTTGTTCACCACAACACAGGCCAAGTAGTTAGTGCACTCGTTGCACTTATTAGGTAGGAGGGATCGCTACGCAATCTGGCAAAAACGCGCGGCCATTCCTAAAGTAGGGTTGCGCCTGGTTTTTTCACCTTCGTGTTTTTCCAGGTTTTTAAGTGGACGCCAAACACACCACACGCACACATACAAGGTTGAGTCGAGGTGGAGGACGGAGGTCGAGAGAACTAGTGTCCTCTCGCGACTGTCCACTCCACTTAGACTTCCCCATCGCCCTTCGGTCGCGGCAGTTTTCACCACCTGCTGTCCAAATTGCTCTCCAAATGTTTGTCCAGTTGGTCACACACTACATAGTATGTCTTGTAATATAAAATCCCAAAATGTGACTGTTTCTGGCAACACTTGTGTCCTCAGCGGCTTCGGGGAGCACAGTTGTTCTTTTCGTCTATGCGATGAACCAAGCAACCTCCCTTCCCTCTCGGTTGTGCACTATTCATCATTTCTCCTTGGGTTGCGGTTGGCTACAACCTACCTTCTTAACGTACAGCATTCAATCTGGTGTCTGGGTCCACCGGGCTCTCTGGACCTCGGGGCGCTCCTCTGCCCGGCGCGGACTGTTCTCCATCTCAGCTTGCTCGACCCAGTCGATCGGGATCGAGTGGGATTTTAGTTGGCGCCGGGGGACAGTGGGGCTTCGGGGTGCGGAGATCGTGGCGGATACAGTCGGTAGAGTAATACCTTCCCCTTAGGCCGAGTGATTTAGATCAAAGGCCAATAAAAAAGCATAAAAAAACAATAATAATAATAATACAGCCTACTATACCATGAGAAATGCGGTCAGATGCGCATAGACACCTAACCATTGGACTTCCGTTGATTGATACAGCCTACTGTACAAGCAATGCGAAATGCGGTCATATGCGCATGCACACCAAGGTGACCCACTTTTGCATGTGCGTGTCAGATCTTCGAATTACAGGCATCATTCGATGCTTTTTTCAATCTGGTTCAATTCAATCTTTTTTCATCGAATTTTCTTTGTCCGTCTTAACGTCATGAAGGTTCGCAAAATATTTCACTTTTCGCACCATCACTTCCATCGATTTCTTCCTAAACACCTATCTGATATGTCGGTACATTGGTGTTGCAGGTACGTACTGACTACCGCTTTTGGTGTTCATCACCCTTCTCGTGTTGCCACAGCACTCGGCTGTGTGCAGCTGCTTGATCGGTAGTTCATAACCTGGCTCATAGGTCGCAGCACCATCGCGCCGCATTGGACAGGCATTCGACAATCATCGACCGAGGTTATGCACAGGGGTCAGATACTGGTACAGGTAGAATATTTTGAGATGAATAATGAGTGGATTCGCTGTCCATGCTACTGTAATGTAATGACTTCTGAGAAGCGTGGAGAGAATGCAGCAAAAAGTAACAGCCATCATTATCCACGTAGGTATTTGCTGTTATTCGATATTGTGAGTGAAACAATCAAGCTTCTGACATTTAATTGACAGCTTATTGTAATCCAATCATTAATATTCCTTATTCTTCCTATCACACCATCTCCCTCTCCTCCTTTCTCCCGTTCCCATCCACTCTCACCTAATCCCTGTCCCCTTCCCTTCTTGCATCCTTCCCATCCTCCTCCGCTCATATATCGATGTATGGAGCGTTACGAAGAGAACGCATTTTAACATATGGAATGTGCACAGCTTACACATTGCGAAGATTGTGAAGATTGCACAGCATTACTACAGATTCAAGATCACACGGGGGCGGATCCAGGAATGTTCATCAGGGGCACATTTCCTGGGAGCGGCGCCGAAGGCATTCCTCCGAGGAAACGTTCTTTGAGCGGCGGGAGGGGGTGGGGATGAACACGAGCCTTCTTGAAAGGCAGCCTTTCCCGGTGATAGGGGCGTCGCCTTTTCATGTGGGGGCACATACCCCCAGTGCCACCCCTAAAATCAAAAGACACATCTTCAGCTGCATTACATCTTACGTTCGCAGCTACCATCGCTTATCCGAGGTGACGGTTCCTCGCTGCAAGCTTGTTGATGACGTGGCGATCTTGCCGCTGAGCAACACAAACCTGCCCCACCTTCACACCTCTCTCTCTCTCTCTCTCTCTCTCTCTCTCTCTCTCTCTCTCTCTCTCTCTCTCTCTCTCTCTCTCTCTCTCTCTCTCTCTCTCCGTTCTCTCCGTCTCCGTCTCCGTCTCCGTCTCCGTCTCCGTCTCCGTCTCCGTCTCCGTCTCCGTCTCCGTCTCCGTCTCCGTCTCCGTCTCCTCTGTCTCTGTCTCCTCTGTCTCCGTCTCCGTCTCCGTCTCCGTCTCTGTCTCTCTCTCTCTCTCTCTCTCTCTCTCTCTCTCTCTCTCTCTCTCTCTCTCTCTCTCTCTCTCTCTCTCTCTCTCTCTCTCTCTCTCTCTCTCCTTCTGGAGAACGTTCTGCTACCTATGTTGGTCGACATTGACGCAGACGTTCGCGGGAAGGCGGTGGAGTTTGCCCGGAAGATCCGAGTAAAGCAGCTGTCCACTGATGATCGTCTCAATGTGCGGCACCTCAGAGTCCCAGATCTGAACTTTTCGACCAGCAGCTACATGTAGCTGGCCGACGTGGAGAACGCGACACGGGAGCTGCCATACATCCAGGCACTGACGCTGGAGCAGCTGCAACCATTGACCCATAAATAGCCAGACCGTCGACTGTCATGGCGCGGGCGCCTCACGTCCGTTCCCGACTGGCGATGGTGGCGCCACCATACCTACATGGGCATGAACTACCCAAGTGCCCATCTGTAGCCTGTTTCATACATGTTTTTACTTACTATTTACTATCTGACGTAACCTTTAATTTACTACTTACTACTTTACTCTGTTTCATATAAAAGTTGTACATTGTAAACAAGTCGTAGTAAATTATCATCAGTAGTAAATGCGTCGAGTTTGGTACGTGCGTCGCATTTGCCACGATATAATCAAACAAGTTGCCATCAAGACTTCCTGAAAACATGATATTGGCGTATTTTCTGTCATTGTAGGTACCAAATTGTTGAAAAGTACATGCATAAATCGTAATATTTAACCAATGTAAAAGCAAATGTAATTGTATGGAAAAAATGTAGGCTAAGAGACAGCTTCAGCTCGGATCAATGAAGCAAACGAGAACAAGCGTGAACAACTGGCTAATTGCTATTTTCAGGCACCCTTTTTTACTTGCTTGTGTTGGAAAAAAAATATCCCGGGAAGCTCAGCACGAAAAAGCGTGTCATCCTGTTCACAAGTGGGTAGATTCAGTGGCGTCGCCACGAAATTCTTCCAGGGGGGGGGGGGCAATGTTGATAGGAGGCCTCCTGCTCCCCGAAAAGGGGCCTCCACTGTGTTAGGGCCTCCTCTTGCTTTTTAGGCTCTTAGTATGGTTCCCGAATGGGAACATGATTTCATATTGATGTCTTGTTTGTTCTTGGCATGGTATATAATTTACGCAAAGCGCAATAGCAAGAATCTTTTTTTTTCGCTGAGAACCGAGCCATACCAGGGTATAAATAAGCAAATGTAGATAAATACGTCAGTGCCAAAACAAACCAATATCTTTATGCTTTATCGACGAGAAGAATCTTCCCGCTGGCCTCTAGATTGTAGCGAGCTGGTGGGGCTCGTGCTGAGCATATCTTAAAGATATCTCCCATTGATCAACCCACTTCTTTGTTCACCAAGTTTAACTGAATATAGCTAGGTTCATCACTACTGTTAGTCATTCCCACCAGCTTGATCTCATAAACAAACTTAAACGATCATTTATCAGTCCCAGGACAACAATTTCACGAAGGTAACAACGAGAAGTGGATTGAATTGGTTTTCTGATCGTCATCTTAGACTTTTAAATAAAAAAAAATTTATAACATTTGGTGCTGGCTGGAAGGCACTTGGCACAGAAGCTAAAATAACACATCCTCCGCGAATAAATTCACGGCAAGAACAAGCATTGAACAACAATGCATCAATGGCAATGCAACAATGTAACAATGACAATGCATAAATAATGCAAAACCTTCGAATTCCACGCCGTCACGCCCATGGTTATCGTTGTGCTGTACCGTTTTGTAAATTATGTCGTTGAGAACGTACTGAAGCTGGGAAGCTCTAATCATGCAGGCTGTAATCACAGAAGACAACTTTGTAGGAAGAAAATACATTTTAAAACATCATTCCTCCCATTTAATATGGGGCATCGGTTTTGTTTTGTATGCTTGTGAGGGGGAATTTACCCCCGCAATATTGGCTTTGCTCCATGGGCGTAAGTTCTGAAAATTATCGGGAGACCAGTGACGCACCCATATTTGCGTGAAGGGGAGGGGGCAAACGTATTTGGAGGGGTCCAACTACTGAATATAGTCTTCCGATTTCGACCACTATTTTGTCAAAGGGGAACTTTTTAAATAAAATAATTAGTGATCAACTGAATTATCCTGTGGAGGGGCCTAATCTACCACTATCTCTTCTGATTCGTCGGATTTCAACCCTAGCTCCCACAACCTGTTCAAATGTATTCTTTTGGCATTCCTTGACAAGTCACCTCGCACTGCTGAAATTACACCTGCACAAATCATTTTAAAATGTAAAATTTGAAATTTCAGACATTCCAGTTCATAGTGCCCGGTCGCCACGACGCCAACGTTAGTGCACGTGCACACCCATCTTGCGCATTCGGCGCATTCGCCACACTTCGTGCGATGCTACGGATTCTGCTGGGCCTCCTACGCTTTGTTAATTGCTGCCACATGATAGACTTGCGCCATATCTGACGTGATAAAATGCTTCGAATGGGCGTTCGCTGCGAAAATTTGATAAATTAAATTCGATCATTAGTTCCCTTCTTACCATATTTTATGGTGAAGAAATGCGGATACCCGCTGAGCTTTGATGCACCTCATATCTTTGATTAAACATGCTTCCAGGTTGGCTACCGAACCGAAGCCCTTCCTGAGTGTACTTCTTTGGACCCGTTTCGTATTTCTTCGTCTACGGATGTGTCTTAAGGCTCCAATTCATTTTTGTTAGAGGTCCAACGCATTTTCGAAACCCCTGCTCGTTTTAGGGTTTGTTTCTTTTTTGCGCACCGAATATTTTTTTTTGGTTGTCGGGCGCTTTCAAAGATCTCGATGTATTTACTTAGTGCCCGGTATTTTTGTTCGTTTTGGGATCATGTTGCTTTTTACGGCCCCAGCCTCTTTTCAGGCCCTTGTGCGGTCATATGGCCCCTATGTGCCTTGAGAGCTTCCGGTGTTTTTGTTTTTTGTTTTTTTTTAGTGTTCCCGGTATATATATGTAGTTATGGCTACAACGCATGTTTTCGGACCCTGCCGCTTTTTACGAGACTGCGCTTTGAAGGGCCAGTCGCATTTTCGGTCCCCGTTGTGCTCTTAGGGTCCCGCTGTGTTTATTTGGGGCTTCTGACGCACATTTGTGGGGCCCCAGTACGATTTTGAGGTTTCGGTGCGATTTTTCTGGGTCCCAGCGCGACTTATCGCGCCCAGGCGCGTGGTTCCGGGACCCAACGCCAGTTATCTGGGCTTAACGCGATTTTCGTGGATCTCTTCTGAATTTTCTTTAACTTCCGAATCTCGCCCTGATTTTTCGAGTCCCTGGTGCCATGTTTTTGTATCTCACCTCGATTTTCTTCGAGCTCCGGTATATTTTTCGATGCCGTACGCGATTTGTCAAGGCATCTGATGACATGTTCGGTGCTCCAGAACCATTGTCCTGACCCGTACTTTTTTGCAATCCCTCCTGATTTTGGAGGGCTCCGGCTTTATTTTTCGGATACCGATGGGACTTTGGGGGTCACACGGTGCCTATGTAGGGCCATAGACGCCAATTGTTGGCAGCCCGACGTTAATTTTTTATGCCCAGACCAAATTTTTGGTACTACCGATGGGTCCGAGCGCGAAATTTTTGGTACTACCGAATTGTGGGTCCGAGCGCGAAATTTAGTGGGACCGGTTCGAGTTTGCGGGGCGCGTTGTATTTAGCTGTGACCCCAACGCGATCTTGGCGGTTCCTGTTGCAGATTTTCGTAACTCGGAGCGAGATTCCTGGGGCCCGACGTATTTACTTTGAGCCCCTACGCGAATTCTGGTGGACCGACGCGAATTTTTGTGGTCCCAGCGCGACTTTTGGGGGCCTCGGCTCGATTCTTGGGAGCATATCCCTCTTAGGAGGGAGGGGTCATTTGCCCCTTTGATATGTCACTGCGGCCACCGAAGGAGTTCTATTTTTTATATAGGTCCTTATGTGATATTTTTGGGTCCTGGTACGATTCTTCGGTCTCCAGGTGCGATTTTGTTCGGTGCCCTGACACGTTTTTTTTCCAGTGCCCAACGGGTTTTGCAGGGACTTTGACCCGATTTTTTTGGGCGCAGAGTGACATTCCGGTTGATCATTGATTTTGGGGGCAGCAGCAACCTTTGGGGTCCAGGCGCGACTTGTTTGGTCCCCAGTGAGATTTTCGAAGGCTGCGACGCGACTTTTTTAGTCCAATGTAATCTTTTGTGTCCCGACGTCATTTGCTTGGATCCTAGCGCGAGTTTTAGCGACCTCGACACTTTGTGGGTGTCCAATACGTTTTGGATGCTTTTGGTGTCATTGTTGGGGCCCAAGAGTGATTATCCATGTCCGGATTGTTTTTCGTTGCCCCGGCTTCATTTGTGTCCAAATGATACGGTTGGGGAACGGTACGACTTATCGTGCCCCTGGCGTGATTTTCATGATCCGGCCGTGAATTTTTGGTACCCATAGGCTCAGCGAGATTTTCAGGGGCCCCGGCCGGATCTTTTTGGGCCCATGTCATGATTTTCAAGTACCCCATCACGACTCCTGCCACTTCAGATGCTTCTAGAAAATTATAGACCTCCTCTCGCGTCTTAGGGGTCTCGTCTCATTTCCTGGAGCTTCTTTACCGGTTTTGGACGTCTTCTCGTCCGTCCTACCCTCCTCCATATTCAATGGTCCTCCTCTCCCGTTTTGGAGGACCTCCTCCCACATCCTGGGGCCCCTTTAACATGGCATGGGACTTCCTCTCATGTTCCAGGGGCATCCTCTGCCAAATTAGGGGCTCCTGCCACGCCTCGTGGGCCTCCTCCTTTGTCCTCGCAAAGCTTACCCGTCTTGGGGGGATCCTCAATTTTGGAAACCTCGCCTCCTTCCATACCTGCTACCTACCACTCCCATTTTAAGGGCCTTCTCTCATTTCCTGGGAATTCCTTCCGGTCGTCGGGGCCTCATTCGGCCCTGGAGACCTCCTACTCCATCTCGAGGGACTCCTCTCGAGTCCGGCAGGGGCCTCATTTTTCTTTTTGAGGCTTTCTTTGTCAAATTAGGGGCCTCCTCTCACGTCTTCAGGGCCTCCTGTTCCGCGTTTTGATTCTATCTTTTCCCATTTTAAGGTTGGCCTCTTATCTCCTGGTGGACTCCTGTTCTCTCTTAGGTGGCTCCTCATCCAAATTACACGCAACCTTTCCTATCTCAGTTACCTTGTCATTTCCTGGGGACCTTCTTACCCGTCTTGAAGCCTTCTTTCTCGCCTGGGAGCCATCCCTCTTATCTAATGGCCATTCTCTCATATTTTAGGGGCTTCCTCGTGCATCATAGGGTCTCTTTCCAATCTTATATCGTCCTCTTCCGAATTAGGTGCTTCCTGCCACTTTTCTGGATTATCCTTTTCTATCTTGGTGGAACCTTACCCGTTTCGGGGACTGCTTTTACGTCTCCGAAACCGCATCTCATATCCACTGGTTTCTCTTCCGTCTTAGGGCCTTCTCTCATTTTATGAGGTCTCTCTTCCCGTATTGGGGCCTCCTTTGCAATCCTGAGGGCCTCCTTTGCAATCATGGGGGCCTCCTTTGTAATCCTGGGGGCCTCCTTTGCAATCATGGGGGTCTCCTTTGCAATCCTGGGGGCCTCCTGTGCAATCCTGGGGTCTCCTTTGCAATCCTGGAGGCCTCCTTTTGCAATCCTGGGGGTCTCCTTTGCAATCCTGGAATCCTCCTTTGTAATCCTGGGGGCCTCCTTTGCAATCCTGGTGTCCTCCTTTGCAATCCTGAGGGCCTCCTTTGCAATCCTGGAGTCCTCCTTTGTAATCATGGGGGCCTGCTTTGCAATCCTTGGGCATCCTTTGCAATCCGGGGGGCCTCCTTTGCAATCCTGGGGCCTCCTTTGCAATCCTGGGGGCCTCCTTTTCAATCCTGGGGGCCTCCTTTGTAATCCTGGGGGCCTCCTTTGTAATCCTGGAGGCCTCCTTTGCAATCTTGGGGGCCTCCTTTGCAATCCTGGGGGCCTACTTTGCAATCCTGGGGTCTCCTTTGCTATCCTGGGGGCCTCCTTTGCATTCCCGGGAGCCTCCTTTGCAATCCTGGAGTCCTCCTTTGTAATCCTGGTGGCCTCCTTTGTAATCCTGGGGCCTCCTTTGCAATCCTGGGGCCTCCTTTGCAATCCTAGGGGCCTCCTTTGCAATTCTGGAGTCCTCCTTTGAAATTCTGGTGGTCTCCTTTGCAATCCTGGGAGCCTCTTTTGCAATCCTGGGGCCTCCTTTACAATCTTGGGGGCCTCCTTTGCAATCCTGGGGGTCTCCTTTGCAATCCTGGAGGCCTCCTTTTGCAATCGTGAGGGCCTCCTTTGCAATCCTGGGGGTCTTCTTTGCAATCCTGGAGTCCTCCTTTGCAAACATGGGGGCCTCGTTTGCAATCCTGGGGGCCTCCTTTGCAATCCTGGGGGCCTCCTTTTCAATCCAGGGGCCCTCCTTTGTAATCATGGAGGCCTCCTTTGTAATCATGGAGGCCTCCTTTGCAATCCTGGGGGGCCTCCTTTGCAATCCTGTGGGCCTCCTTTACATTCCTGGGGGCCTCCTTTGCATTCCTTGAGTCCTCCTTTGCAAACCTGGGGGCCTCCTTTGCAATCCTGGGGACCTCCTTTGCAATCCTGGGGCCTCCTTTGCAATCCTGGGGCCTCATTTGCAATCCTAGGGGCCTCCTTTGCAATTCTGGAGTCCTCCTTTGAAATTCTGGTGGTCTCCTTTGCAATCCTGGGAGCCTCTTTTGCAATCCTGGGGCCTCCTTTACAATCTTGGGGGCCTCCTTTGCAATCCTGGGGGTCTCCTTTGCAATCCTGGAGGCCTCCTTTGCAATCGTGAGGGCCTCCTTTGCAATCCTGGAGGCCTCCTTTGCAATCGTGAGGGCCTCCTTTGCATTCCTGGGGGTCTTCTTTGCAATCCTGGAGTCCTCCTTTGCAAACATGGGGGCCTCGTTTGCAATCCTGGGGGCCTCCTTTGCAATCCTGGGGGCCTCCTTTTCAATCCAGGGGCCCTCCTTTGTAATCATGGAGGCCTCCTTTGTAATCATGGAGGCCTCCTTTGCAATCCTGGGGGGCCTCCTTTGCAATCCTGTGGGCCTCCTTTGCATTCCTGGGGGCCTCCTTTGCATTCCTTGAGTCCTCCTTTGCAAACCTGGGGGCCTCCTTTGCAATCCTGGGGACCTCCTTTGCAATCCTGGGGGCCTCCTTTTCAACCCTGGGGGCCTCCTTTGTAATCCTGGAGCCCTCCTTTGCAATCCTGGGGGCCTCCTTTGCAATCCTGGGGGCCTCCTTTGCAATCCTGGGGGCGTCCTTTTCAATCCAGGGGGCCTCCTTTGTAATCATGGAGGCCTCCTTTGCAATCCTGGGGGCCTCCTTTGCAATCTTGAGGGCCTCCTTTTCAATCATGGGGGCCTCCTTTGTAATCATGGAGGCCTCCTTTGCAATCCTGGGGGCCTCCTTTGCAATCCTGGGGGCCTCCTTTGTAATCCTGGAGGCCTCCTTTGCAATCCTGGGAGACTCCTTTGCATTCCTGGGGGCCTCCTTTGCATTCCTTGAGTCCTCCTTTGCAAACCTGGGGGCCTCCTTTGCAATCCTGGGGGCCTCCTTTGCAATCCTGGGGGCCTCCTTTTCAATCCTGGGGGCCTCCTTTGTAATCCTGGAGCCCTCCTTTGCAATCATGGGGTCCTCCTTTGCAATCCTGGGGGCATCCTTTGCATTCCTGGGGGCCTCCGTGCCAATTGTTGGCACTCTCGTGATTTCTGGGGCCTCCTATCCTCTCCTAGGTGACTCCTTCTTCAAATTAGGGGCCTCCTCTCACGTCTTGGAGGCCTCCTCTCGTGTCTCTTCGGCCTCATTGCTCACTTTTTTCCTGTGTATTTCCGGATAGGGGCCTCCTCAAATTTCAGGGGGCGGCGCTCCCCCTGTTTGACGGCAGGGGGGGCGACTGCCCCCCCCCTGCCCCCCCCGGTGGCGACGCCCTTGGGTAGATTGGAGGTGGTGGCGGGGGGGGGGGGGGAGCGGGCTTGAAATGGGCGCAGGCCCCTGTTTTTGTGGGGGAGTGGGCCTATACTGTCTGGAAAACTTGTTGAACAGGAGATAGGTCTTCATTTACAAAGTCCTGAAGATACATTATATATATATATATATATATATATATATATATATATATATATATATATATATATATATATACCTTTCCAAGGGGTTCCCAGACGTGCGTGCAGCGAACCCAAACGCCAATAATGCTTCGTGCCACGTTTTGGAAATGATTATGCAGCTTGAACCGGTACCACCGAAAACAACCATTAAAATAAAGTATGGGCTGTACCCCAATCAACTGACAAAGTAACCAGAAATGCTAGCATTCGTTCTACTTACAATTTGCTCTGGTATCAATAGTAGTGCTCCTTCTTGCACACAGAAGAGAATGCGGCCTTAATTATGGGAGCCGAAGGACCGCCGCCAACGAGAAGCAACACTAAAATATTCCCTCAGCTCACGTCAAACACCTCCTCGGTTGTTAAAATATCCTGTTGGAACGTGAATCAGACAGGTACTGATATTGGCAACGCCCGTTAATTCTTGGACATCACACCTACCTTACATTCACTCAGGCCCCCACAGTGCACCAGTTCCACGGCTTGACCACTTCGACCGGTTCACCTTCACTGTAACTAACTGTTACCGCGGTAACTGCAAGAAAGTGCGCGAGAGGGAAAAACGAGAGGGAAAAATACGAGCGTTGCGCGTGGCCGCTGCGACATGGGCGCTAACTGATTGTTGTAACATCAGCTGATCGACTGAGTGAAGTAGCCACATCAAACTTCCTCAAGGCCATTTGGACCAGGGGTGGATACAGGGGACACTTGGAGCATGTGCCCCAACCCATGGCGTCTCTCCGGACGGGAAAGCGTCTCGTCCCCTCAACGGGTTTATCTGCCAAAGGTACCTCTTTCAGAAGAATAGGGGTCCTTTTGAGACGAAAAGGCGCCTCTCAGCATGCCTGAGTTCATTCCTCCCACTAGGCGAATTTTCCGCCGAAAGTGCCCTTCCGAGAAAATGTGCACCCCCAACAGGTAATCAACAGAAAGTCAGGAGCTAATCTATCGCCATCAGTACAAACTACTTGCCTTTCAGTTCACAAAAACAGCAGTATAAGCTCTTACCGAAATGGCTCTGGCAGATCCAGGTTCATGTTCATGTTCATGTTCCTAAATCTCCCTGGCCTTCGTCGCCTCCTATTGTCAACATTCATGCTGTTTAGTCTGCTTGTTTTAATGTCCATACTGCTCAGATAGAACCACTTGACAGAGAATGACTTGACAGAGTCTCTCTCTGAAATAGAATCATTTGATAATCTCAGATCAGAGAAACATTTACCATGGATGGGGCAGAGTAAACTTTGGTAGTAAGTTCTGCTTCACTTTTACGACAAGTTGTAGTTGTAGTAGTAAGTAGTAACATTTATGAAACAGCCTGCCTGAAATTATCCCAGGATGGTAGTAAGTAGTAAGTAGTAGATTTGAAGTAGTAAATTAAAATTGTAGATTTTGTTTTATGAAACATAATTTTACTACTTACTACTTACACCGAAATTTTGCCTTATGAAACAGGCTACTGGATATAGCTACTTAACACGTTCGAGCGCAAAATCAGGGCCAGATCTAGTGGGAAAGACGCGAGGTTTTGACGAACCTTGCGGAAGCGGGTTATCTGACAATGTTGTCGATTCATTCCAAGCCAAGCTTCCAATTAAAGTTCAGAATCTGGATTGTTTCATGTCCTTTTCTGCTGCATTATCCCTACGTTTCTCACACGTTATCACCCCTGACAGCCAATTCGCTCATCCTCCATCTCAAAATATTTACCTAAATCAGTGTCTGACCGCTGTGTCTCCATAAACTCGGTCGATCATTGCTCTGTTCACTGCGAAGCGACGGTTCTGCCACCTATGAGCCAGTTTGTGAACTACCGATCGAATATCTGTAGTGCATACAGCCGAGTGCTGCAAACAACGTGGGTGATGGACACCAAAAGCGGTAAAAGCTGCAACCAGTGGCGTCGCCACGAAATTCTTCCAGGGGGGGGGGCAATGTTGATAGGGGCCTCCTGCTCCCCGAAAGGGGGCCTCCCCTGTGTTAGGGCCACCTATTGCTTTTTAGGCTCTTAGTTTGGTTCCCGAATGGGAACATGATTTCATATTGACGTCTTGTTTGTTCTTGGCATGGTGCATGATTTACGCAAAACGCAATGGCAAGAATCATTGTTTTCGCTGAGAACTGAGCCATACCAGGGTATAAATAAGCAAATGTGGATAAATACGTGAGTGCCAAAACAAACCAATATCTTTATGCTTTATCGACGAGAAGAATCTTTCCGCTCGCCTCTAGATTGTAGCGAGCTGGTGGAGCTCGTGCTGAGCATATCTTAAGGATATATCCCATTGAACAACCCACTTATATGTCCACCAAGTTTAACTGAATATAGCTAGGTTCATCACTACTGTTTGTCATTCCCACCAGCTTGATCTCATAAACAAGCTTAAACGATCATTTCTCAGTCCTAGGACGACAATTTCGCGAAGGTGACAACGAGAAGTGGATTGAATTGGTTTTCTGATCGTCATCTTAGACATTTAAATTTAAAAAAATAACATTTGGTGCTGGCTGCAAGGCACTTGGCACAGAAGCTAAAATGATAAATACTCCGCGAATAAATTCACGGCAAGAACAAGCATTGAACAACCATGCATCAATGGCAATGCAACAATGTAACAATGACAATGCATAAATAATGCAAAACCTTCGAATTCCACGCCGACACGCCCATGGTTATCGCTGTGCTGTACCGTTTTGTAAATTATGTCGTTTAGAAGGTATTGAAGCTGGGAAGCTCTAATCATGCAGCCTGTAATCACAGAAGACAACTTTGTAGGAAGAAAATACATTTTAAACCATCATTCCTCCCATGTAATATGGGGCATCGGTGTTGTTTTGTATGCATGTGAGGGGGAATTTCCCCCCGCAATGATGGCTTTGCTCCATGGGCGTAAGTTTCTGAAAATTATTGGGGGACCAGTGACGCACCTATATTTGCGTCAAGGGGAGGGGGGGGCAAACGTATTTGGAGGGGGTCCAACTACTCAATAAAGTCTTCCGATTTCGACCACTATTTTGTCAAAGGGGACCTTTTTACATAAAATAATTAGTGATCAACTGAATTATCCTGTGGAGGGGCCTAATCTACCACTATCGTTTCTGATTCGGCGGATTTCAACCCTATCTCCCCCACCCTGTTCGAATGAATTCTTTTGGTATCCCTTGATAAGTCACCTCCCACTGCTGAAATCACACCTACACAAATCACTTTAAAATGTAAAATTTCCCAATTTCAGACATTCCAGTTTATAGTGCCTGGTCGCCACGACGCCCACGTTAGTGCACGTGCACACCCATCTTGCGCCTTCGGCGCATTCGCCACACTTCGTGCGATGCTACGGATTCTGCTGGGCCTGCTACGCTTTGCTAATTGCTGCCACATCATAGACTTGCGCCATATCTGGCGTAATAAATGTTTCGTATGGGCGTTCGCTGTGAAAATTCGATTAATTAAATTCGATCATTGGTTCCCTACTTCCCATATTTTATGGCGAAGAAATGCGGATACCCGCTGAGCTTTGATGCACCTCATATCTTTGATTAAACATGCTTCTAGGTTGATTACCGAACAGAGGCTCTGCCTGAGTGTACTTCTTTGGACCCGTTTCGTATTTCTTCGCCTACGGATGTGTCTTAGAGCTCGAATCCATTTTTGTGAGAGGCCCAACGCATTTTCGAAACCCCGCGCTCGTTTTAGGGTTTGTTGCTTTTTTTGCGCAAATAATATTTTTTTTAGTTGTCAGGGCGTTTTCAAAGATCTCGAGGTGTTTACTTAGAGCCCGGTATTTTTGTTCGTTTTGGGACCATGTTGCTTTTTAAGGCCCCAGCTTCTTTTCAGCCCCTTGTGCGGTCGCATGGCCCCTGTGTGCCTTGAGAACTTCCGGTATTTTTTTAAAGTTTTTTTTTAGAGTTCCCGGTATGTGGCTACTATTGCTACAACGCATGTTTTCGGGCCATGTCGCTTTTTGCGAGACTGTGCTTTGGAGGGCCAGTCGCATTTTCGGTCACCGTTGTGCTCTTATGGTCCCGCTGTGTGTTTTTTTTGGCTTCTGACGCACATTTGTGGGGCCCCAGTACGATTTTGGGGCTTCGGTGCGATTTTGCTGGGTCCTAGCGCGACTTATCGCGCCCAGGCGCGTGGTTCCGGGACCCAACGCCAATTATCTGGGCTCAACGCGTTTTTGTGGATATCTTCTGAATTTTCATTAAAATTCGAATCCCGGTCTGATTTTTCGATTCCCTAGCTCTATGTTTTTGTATCTCACCTCGATTTTCTTCGGGCTCCGGTTTGTTTTTCGATGCCGTACGCGATTTGTCAAGGCATCTGATGACATGTTCGGTGCTCCAGAATTGTCTGATAACATCTGATGGCATCTGATGGCATCTGATGACCATTGTCCTGACCCGGACTTTTTTTGGAATCCCTCCGTATTTTGGAGGGCTCCGGCTTTATTTTTCGGATACCAATGCAACTTTGGGGGTCACACGGTGCCTATGTGGGGCCCTAGACGCCAATTGTTGGCAGCCCCGACGTTAATTTTTGATGCCCAGACCAACTTTTTGGTGCTACCGATGGGAATTGTGGGTCCGAGCGCGAAATTTGGTGGGACCGGTTCCAGTTTGCGGGGCGCGTTGTACTTAGCTGTGACCCCAACGCGATCTTGGCGGTTCCTGTTGCAGATTTTCGTGCCTGGGAGCGAGTTTTCGGTGGCCCGCCGTATTTACTTGGAGCCCCTACGCGAATTCTGGTGGGCCGACGCGAATTTTCGTGGCCCCAGCGCGACTTTTGGGGGCCTTGGCTCGATTCTTGGGAGCATATCCCTCTTAGGAGGGAGGGGGCATTTTCCCCCTTGATATGTCACTGCGGCCACCGAAGGACTTTTTTCAGCCGATGACACCTTTCTGAGTATAAATGCCCTCCGGGTAATTTTTTCCGGACCTGTTCTAAATTTTCAGGTGCTGGGGTCGATTCCATCGAGTCTCTGTGTGAACTTTTGGACATCGAGTTCTATTTTTTTTAAGGTCCTTATGTGATATTTTTGGGTCCTGGTACGATTCTTCGGTCTCCAGGTGCGATTTTTTTTCGGTGCCCCGACACGTTTTTTTCCAGTGCCCAACGGTTTTTTTTTGGGGGGAGGGACTTTGACCCGATTTTTTGGGGCGCAGAGTGACATTCCGGTTGATAATTGATTTTTGGGGCAGCTGCAACCTTTGGGGTGCAGACGCGACCTTTTTGGTCCCCAGTGAGATTTGCAAGGGCTGCGACGCGACTTTTTTAGTCCAATGTAATCTTTTTTGTCCCGACGTCATTTGCTTGGATCCCTAGCGCGAGTTTTAGCGACCTCGACACTTTGTGGGTGTCCAATACGTTTTGGATGCTTTTGGTGTCACTGTTGGGGCCCAAGAGTGATTATCCATGTCCGGATTGTTTTTCGTTGCCCCGGCTTCCCAATGATACTGTTGTGTCCCAATGATACTGTTGGGGAACGGTACGACCTATCGTGCCCCTAGCGTGATTTTCATGGTCCGGGCGTGAATTTTTGGTACCCCTAGGCTCAGCGTGATTTTCAGGGGCCCCGGCTGGATCTTTTTTGGCCCATATCGTGATTTTCAAGTACCCCGCCACGACTCCTGCCATTTCAGATGCTTCTAGAAAGTTATGGACCTCCTCTCGCGTCTTAGGGGTCTCGGCTTATTTCCTGGAGCCTCTTTACCGGTGTTGGACATCTTCTCGTGCGTCCTATCCTCCTCCATATTAAATGGTCCTCCCCTCCCGTTTCGGAAGGCCTCCTCCCACATCCTGGGGCCCCTTTAACATGGCATGGGGCTTCCTCTCAAGTTCCAGGGGCATCCTCTGCCAAATTAGGGGCCTCCTGACACGCCTCGTGGGCCTCCTCCTTTGTCCTCGCAAATCTTACCCGTCTTGAGGAGATCTTCAATTTTGGAAACCTCGCCTCCCTCCATACCTGCTACCTACCACTCTCATCTTAAGGACCTTCTCTCATTTCCTGGGAATTCCTTCCGGTCGTCGGGGCCTCATTCGGCCCTGGAGACCTCCTACTCCATCTCGAGGGACTCCTCTCGAGTCCGGCAGGGGCCTCCTTTTCTCTTCTAGAGGCTTTCTTTTTCAAAGTAGGGGCCTCCTCTCACGTCTTCGGGGCCTCCTGTTCTGCGTTTTGATTCTATCTTTGCCCATTTTAAGGGTGGCCTCTTATCTCCTAGTGGACTCCTGTTCTCTCTCAGGTGCCTCTTCTTCCAAATTACAAGCAACCTTTCCTATCTCAGTTACCTTGTTATTTCTTGGGGACCTTCTTATCCGTTTTGGAGCCATCTTTTTCCCCTGGGAGTCATCCCTCTTATGTTATGGCCTTTCTCCCCTATTTTAGGGGCATCCTCGTTCACCATGGGGTCTCATTTCCAATCTTGTGTCGTCCTCTTCCGAATTAGGTGCTTCCTGCCACTTTTCTGGATCATCCTTTTCTATCTTGGTGGAACCTTACCCGTTTTGGGGACTGCTTTTGCGTCTCCGAAACCTCATCTCATATCCACTGGCTTTCTCTTCCGTCTTTGGGCCTCCTCTCATTTTCTGAGGTCTCCTTTCCCGTATTGGGCCTCCTTTGCAATCATGCTCCTTTGCATTCCTGGGGGCCTCCTTTGCAATCCTGGAGTCCTCCTTTGTAATTCTGGTGGCCTCCTTTGCAATCCTGGGGCCTCCTTTGTAATCCTGGAGGCCTCCTTTGCAATCCCGGGGGCCTCCTTTGCATTCCTGGGGGCCTCCTTTGCAATCCTGGGGGCCTCCTTTGCAATCCTGGGGGCCTCCTTTGCAATCCTGGTGGCCTCCTTTGCATTCCTGGGGGCGTCCGTGCCAATTGTTGGCACTCTCTTTATTTCTGGGGCCTCCTATCCTCTCCTAGGTGACTCCTTCTTCAAATTAGGGGCCTCCTCTCACGTCTTGGAGGCCTCCTCTCATGTCTCGTCGGCCTCCTTGCTCACTTTTGTCCTGTGCATTTCCGGATAGGGGCCTCCTCAAATTTCAGGGGGGCGACTTCCCCCTCTGCCCCCCGGTGGCGACGCCCTTGGCTGCAACAGTAGTGTATTGATATATTAGATAGGTGCTTAAGAAGGAACGGCGGCCTCGATGGAAGTGACAGTGCGAAAAGTGAACAAAAAATGATGAACCTTGATTACTTTAAGGTGGGTGGGCGAGCAAATAAAATTTCATTTTGGGGACAAAATGGCATATTTGAACGCAGAAAAAAAAAACATTGAATGATGCCCGGAAATCGAAGATCTGAACAAAAGCGCAAAAAGGGTTCACTCTGATACATACCTAACCATTGGACTTCAGTTGATTGATGCAGCCTATCAATGCTAAATGCGCTCAGATGCGCATTCAGACCTAACCATCGGACTTCCGTTGATTGATCAAGCCTACCATCCAAGCAATGAGAAATGCGATCAAATCCGCATACACGTCTAATCATCGGACTTCCATTGATTGACACAGCCTACCATTCAAGCAATTATAAATGCCGGGGACGAGTGGTCTAGGGGTAAGATGCTCGTCTCACAATCGAAGATTGTGGGTTCGAGTCTCACCTGTCGCTACTCTTCGCCCGCGACCAATCGGCGTGAGAGATTGGCGACGCTATGTGGCTCAACGGTCGACGTGTCGTAAAAAAACCAATAACCATAATTAGAAATGCGGTCATATGCGCATACACATCCAACCAAAATATCGCCACCGCTCGGGACGCAGGAAGGCAGGTGCATAGTGGAGGAGCAGGTGCAACTTTGTCCCCCAGAGCTAGCGGTTAAAATCACAAAAAGGTCATGACAATAGGAAGGGGCATGACTGCCTGGCGCCCCTCTCCCCATGTTCCTTCGCCTATGCCACCGCCTACATAACAAGATAAGTTGTTTACTCGTCTACACAAGGAAAACCTATAAATTTCAACTCCTGTTTGGCTGTTCAACCCATCCGGCTTCCAGGAACACGAGTTGGTCGACGCTGATTGCCACAGCTGTCACATATATCCATCAATAAATGGCGTCGCCGTAGTGTGTTGGACGCTGACACAGCCAGCGCCGCACCAAACGGCGTCCGCTTCCCCAAACGGGCGGCTCTGCCAAACCGGAAGCGGGCCAGCGTAAGCACATCGTTTGTCACGAGCTTGCCTGCCTCAATAACCCTGCGTCGGCACCGGTCATTTCTGGTCAAATAACAGGCTTGGCGGGTGCAGTGGCACTGTCGGTGTGCTGGCTAGCGGCCGGTCGCGCTCCCACCATTTCGGCGCGCTGGCCGCGGAAGTGCTGGTTCACGCCCCGGCGTGCTCGTTAGCAGTGTTTGTGGCGTGAGAGCAGCCCTGCCGACACTGTTTATGCACGCCGTCCAAACATGTCCCCATGTTATTAAATCGAAATCGAGAATAAATTATGGTAGGCGCTGGTGGCCGGTGCGCTGTCGGCAGACGCAGGCGGAGCTCCTACCCGACATCCGGCCGAAAGGTCGCCACGTTTCGCAGACGGAAATGACATCTCTGGCCCGCTGACTTGCATCAGACGAGACTACTGTTTGGTGAGCGAGTTGGAAGTCAGTCTAATAGTGCTGCAGCTCGACTGTTTGTTCACTTTGTACGAGACTGCCACCGGCTGGCAATGGGCCAGACAAGGTACACCAAGAGACATCTATCGACGAAATATCCAACTCGTTGGACGGCGGGTGATTTAAACCGGTGCTTTGGAGCAGTGGCTAAGTCATAATAGAATGAGGGAAGTCATCGTCATTTAACAGAATTGATATTTTTCCATAACGCTACATTCAGTTGACTTCGTTCTTTATAAGAAACTTGCGGCGGTGAGTCTGAATTGGAATCCGATGAAAGCATGGGACCATCTGAGCTTAGGGCGAGAGCAAGTTTTCCTCTATTTCATCTCCCTAGCTCTCTCCCTAGTTTTCCTCTATTCTCTCCTAGCTCTCTATTTTGTATTCTTAAGTTGATAGCCAATATTCAAACCTGGTAGCCTTCTCCCCGCCGATGGCGGATGTAAGGACACGAATGACATGTGCTCTCCATTAAACATAAATAGAGGCTCTCCTTTCGACGGAGGCGTACACACCGATTGCTGCCTTTGGGCGCACCCCTATCGCCAAAGACACTCCTGGAGGCCTGCCTTGATGCGTGCAAGAGGTTGCCGTCCTGTGCGCTGTGTGGGCTCCTGCATTCATGCCTGTCACCAAAGGCGTCCTATGTCTTGTCCTGTCATCAAATGTGTCCCTGCCGTAGAAACTCAGGGGGCTCAAAAGGCGCTTCCGTCCACAGAAGAGCTCATTGTCAGCAGGGGCGACCCTTGTCACTGTGAGGCGCCGCTGCCACTGTGTCGCCGCCGTCACCAAAGGCACGCCTGCCATCACGGCCGTGCCTGTCACCGGTGTCGCTGTCAAAAGACTCACTGTCACTGAAAGCGTCCCTGAGGCTGAGGAGAAGGGTGCCCTTGTCTCAAATGCGCGTTCATCCAACGATGGGTGCAGTGTTTTTCTCAGGAGGAGCGGTGCCCTATGGTGGGAGCAAAAATTGACTAAGGTGCGCCGAAACCGTAATTCTTGGTTCAAATGTTATCACAGATCGGAAACTGGCCACGGCGTTCGAAAGCCTGAAAGGCACCCTACGTAACCAAAGTCATCCCTGCCATCAAATATTCCTTGTCACAAAAGGTGCCTCTGTCACCAAGGCGTCTGCCATCAAAGACAGGTCGCTTGTGCTGTAGTCATAGGCAACCCGCAACTCAACGCCCTAACAGCAACACATTACTGCATTTACATGCGTGATCAACTCAGTTTTAGTCTTTCTTCTTTTCAGAAAAAAAAACAGAAACATGCGAATGCGATTCGTGTTTATTATGTCTTGGAACCACGTAGTGGTTCATGTCATAGCTAGTAGCTAGAAAGTTTGAAGATGGTGCCGTGTGCTTTGTTTTCCCTGGTAATTTTCTTATCTCGTTTTGCGTTGATTATCCAGAACCTCATGTCAAACAATACACGGTATCTTTTCTATTATTTCATTATTTCAGATTGTTATTCAGAATTGACGGAAGTCAGAATTGACATTCATAAATGACAGACATCAAGAATTGACATTCATGATTTACAGACATTCCGAATTGATAGAGGAGTTAAACTTAAAATGCCAGGGAATATGTTTTAGTATATTATCAAGCATAATTTAAGGATGAAGGAAACTACAACTGAAAAGATGCGATAACATGGTTTATTATGTGTCAATTATCATCTAGACTCCCGAAGTTGGAAAAGCTGTAAGCGTTTGCCAATGCATGACAACACCAGGTCATCGATACCCATGTCGAACCATACCAGATATTCCTGTTTGTCAGGGTGAATATTGGGACAAGCAGACAATTATCAGGTCAGGCACAAATTTCGGAACACAACCGGTCCTGAGTGGACAACTATAATAAGTAGTACGGAAGTAAAACTAGTATGCAAGAACGGCAAGAATCAACTGAGCGAAATTAGTACTTTTATCACAAATTAAAAGACATTTCCCAACGTTTCGACTTTATTGCCTTTATCAGGGAAACTATATACGGGTCGGACTGAAAACATGTTTATACATTTTACAAAATCACGGTCAGATTAACTTTTTATACCTCCGACTTCAGCACCTTTTCGGAACATCACACAGCCGTTACACAATGCATGTTAGGTACACGGTTCGATTCATGGTTTCATGCGCGACACTGGGATCAGGATAACAAATACAAGTACAGCGAAGATCACAAAAATTATTTACCCAGGGTCAATACATCGCAATGGAACCGTCATTCTTCTGATGAGCTCAGCTGTAATACTCGAAGTCTTAAAAAAAAACCTAATGTGTTGGCCGTGGCCTCAGTGGCAATATATGCTGACTCCACCGCTCGCCGTTTAGCTCTGGAAAGATTGTTTTCAATGATGAATGCCCGTGTCCAGTCCGGAGGTGTCCTGCCCTGGCCGCATGAATTACTAGGGCATTGGAAATCCTGTGGTTGCACAGGGCAGCCTTATTCTGACCTGCTCTCTAATTCTCGTTTTTAAGCCTCGGCCAGTTTCCCCATTTGACCGTGATTTAAAAAGAATGCATAAACATATTTTCAGTCCGACCCGTATATAGTTTCCCTGATGAAGGCAATCAAGTCGAAACTTCGGGAAATGTCTTAATTTTTATACAAGTACTAATTTCGCTCAATTGATTCTAACCGTTCATCATCATGCTAGTTTTACCTATCTGTATATCCGACAATTTAGTACGGCAGTAACTTTGTTGTCACTATTGTCGAGCCTCTCTGGCAGAAACACTGCTAGTGAGTCTAGCCGTCTGTCGTGCTGTGCAGGCATGACATGTTAAACTTTCAGTACAAAGACCTAGGTCGAACTGGAATTAGCAACTTCGACGGTGGCCAATGTGATTGTGGTCAATGCATCATGCTCCTTTTTGCATTGCCTGCAATAAATATAGGGGATGAGGTCCATCTGTTTCCGTAGCGGAGGTACCGTCGCCCTGGATGTAAGAAATGCGCATGCTCGGTAAACTCCAAATAACATGTGGATTGTGGAAGTGTTTTAATAAGCCCAGTGTTACCTTTATTAATCGTCGTTGATGAAACATTAATACCAAAATCCCATGTAATTTTGACTGCTGTTTTTATGGTGGTCGAAATATTTGGTCTTACGATTCTACCTTTCAAAACTTTAACCTGAAGAGCCCTGTAAACAAAAGTGACCTTGATGACTGTGCAATCGCCAGTCTCAGCGTAACGGTAATAAGAGCAGTGTTGCTCGTTGATGGTGGATGGATATGTTTAGATTCGATCTGGAATGAGGTTCTAATAATTGTGGCAAGATATAAGGGTAACACCAAATACAAATACCACGACCAAATTAGCATTCAACATGGAGGAAATCCAGCTATGATTGACTTTCATACTGGCCTGCACTTGTAGACAGGCAGTTTGGGAGGAGGATACCTACCTAAACCTACACAATGTTGACTGTCAGAAATATTATTTGGCATGCAATGTGAAAATTTTCCATCAGAATGAAACAGAAAAAAAACATCTGCCCAGTTTCTTTTACTGTCATTAGTGGCCTGAATAGAAATTAGAGGTACTTGTTTTTCTTCTGAGTGTGTCTAGATGCAGGCTGCGGCCGTCGTTTATCTGTTCGTTGTTCAATATTGGGTGTCTCGCTGTTGACTGGCGATATGAGATAGCTTCACGCGTCATGTTCTAGCTGTATGCCTGGGTACAGGACAGGTAACCCAACATCGACACGTTTCGTCTCTTGTTGCTCGCCGTCATTCCTGGACTTAGGAGTTACCATGGTGTTAAGAGTGAGCAAGTGTGTTTGAATCGTAAGCCGATATCAAAGACATTCGTGATATTAGTGATCCCAGACTGTCCATAACAGCCACTGTACGTGGAGGGCATGTATCGTGAAATAAATAAATAATACATAAATAGGCTGAGCTGTCGGATATCTCCAGGTCTACAACGATTGTTGCCAGTGAGCGGTGGAATGGGCTGCATATATGAGCGATAATAAAAAATGACACAAGTGCTGTCCGTCCCATCACTAGTTCTGCAAATCCGTTGTGCATACCAGCTCAGGGCTGTTGTTGTTTTGTATGCTTTTGAGGTGCAAGTGCGCCCTCAATGTTCGCTTTGCCCCGCCCCCCTCCTCCCCTCCACAATAATTCCAACTTTTACCATAAACCTATAGCAGGGGTGTCGATTTTTGAAAATCATTGGGGGTGGGGGGCTGAAGTGTCAACATACTAGACCCCCCAACCAAAAACTCATCGGATTTCGCCCACTATATTTTCCGACTTTAGTGGTGCTTGGACCCCACCATATTTGCCTTATTGACCTCATTCACCAATTCGATTTCTAATTCCCCTTGAAATTGACTTGGGACGGACCAAGGAGGGTAATATTCCAAAATCTCCAAAATGCCACCATTCGCAGTAATTGCAGCATAGCAAAACCGAATCCAGATCATACTGTTCTTTCATCAAATCGAATAACTCTGCTTTCCCAAAATTTTAGTCAAAATCAAGGTTACTAAACGGAGGTCAGGTCAAATTCTCTCTTCTTAGCGCAGTAAGGGGAGAACTTTTTGTGCAGAACATGATATAAGAATGATATAGACATTCAGCTTTCAAATATGTGACAAAGTCAATGGTGTTAGGTCAGGTGAAGTATTATGCATATTCTACACTGCCGTCTTGTGTGTGGAGTTGGGATTTTTGTGCGCGTCAGCTGCCTTGGCGACATTGCGCCCGCAATGTCGCAATGTCGCAATGTGAACAAACAATGATCCGAGATGCCCCGACTTCGTGTGACCGGACCTTATTATATAAAGCAAATATAAAGCATATAAAGAGCAAATATAAAGAGGTGCAAAATGTCTGACACTAGAAACACGTGGCAGACGTAAGGAGTCTTCATATGGGTGCGAGGGACACGAATAAGGCCACAAGGGTGCCGCACCCAAAAGCATTTCTGGCCGCGCTGTGTCAGTACCTGTAATCATTACCCTGGTGGAAGTAAGGTCAGTCTCGCTGCTGACAAAATTTGCTTTTCTAATGGCATCAATATCCATCGATCGAAATGCACCACAAGAGCAGCTGTGTCTCAAGCAGATTCAATGCCCGTGACGAATTGGGAAATATTAATGCATGGGTGACATTGGTACCTATTAATGGTAAGGTGAACGGTAGAATGCGGAGAAAGTGACAACTAATGCACACAAAACTGCTCGGAAAGATGATGCAAAGCCGTGACTAATCCCACACCGTTCACTGTGACTGACCAGGGCCGTGGAGAACTACCAGGGTTGGATTTATACTTTGCAATCCTGTATGAGGAGAGGACAATTTCTGAGTGATGGAATACGGAGAGGATATTTTCCTTCAAACCTTGGCATCAGAATCTCACTTTGAAGTTTCAGGTGAATCTTGAGCAATTTACCACAGGGCAATTCATTATTGAACAACACCATCAGACGTCCAAATTGAAAACACATGGAGGAAACAACATGGAGGATAATTTTGTGAAGAGCATAATGCTATGGATGGCAAAAATCCAGGAAAAGCCCGTTTTTTCGACCCTGACGTTCACTGTGGCGGGCTAGGGTCGCAGAACACACCGTCCACTGTGACGGACCGGGGCTGTGGAGCACACCTTCTACTATGGCGGACCAGAGCCGCGAAGCACACCATCCACTCTGGGGGGACCGGTGCCGTGGAGCACATGGTTCACCGTAACGGACCGGAGCAGCGGAGCACACCGTCCACTGCGGCGGACCAGGGCCGCGGAGTACATCATCAACTGTGGCAGATCAGGGTCGCGGAGTACATCGTCCACTGTGGTGGACCGGGGCCGTGGAGCACACCTACTATGACGGACTAGGGCCGCGAAGCATAGCGTCCACTGCGGCGGATCAGGACCGTGGAGTACATCATCTTCTGTGGTGGATCAGGGTCGCGGAGCAAACCGTCCACTGTGGCGGATCAGGGCCGTGGAGTACACCGTCCATTGTAACGGACCGGGGCCGCGGAGCACACCGTCCACTGTGGCGGATCAGGGCCGTGGAGTACACCGCCCATTGTAACGGACCGGGGCTGCGGAGCACACCGTCCACTGTGGCGGACTGGGGCCGCGGAGTACACTGTCCATTGTAACGGACCGGGGCTGCGGAGCACACCGTCCACTGTGGCGGATCAGGGCCGTGGAGTACACCGCCCATTGTAACGGACCGGGGCTGCGGAGCACACCGTCCACTATGGCGGACTGGGGCCGCGGAGTACACTGTCCATTGCGGCGGATCATAGCCATCAACAGGTCAAATTATGTCATGCCATGGCAGTGGCATACCTAGAATTTGCGAGAGGGGGCAAACTGATTTGGAAGGTGCCCACCTACACCGATTTAAAAAAAAGGTCCTGGATTTCCACAAAAAAAATAAAAGGGGGTTCTTTATATTTTTCTTATATAATAATTAGTGACCAAATTAACTGCCCTGTGGAGGGAGCCAAATCTACCACCATTATTTCTGGATCACCATATTTCAACCCTAACTCCCCCCAATCCTGTTTGAAGGTTTTTATTTTGGTATCCCTTGAAAAGTCACCTCACACTGCTCAAATTACACCCAAACAAACCACTCAAAAATGTAAAGTTTGCCAATATCAGGCATTCCAATTAATAACGCGCGGTCGCCAAAACGCCAACGTTCGTGCACGTGTACACCCGCCTTGCGCAGTCGGCGCATTCGCCACTATACGTGCGCTTCTCCGGTTTCTGCTAGGTCTCCCACGTTTTGCTAATTACTGTCACATGATAGTCTTGTGCCACATTTGACATGTGCAATGCCGTGTAATGCGGCTCGCTGGATACAAAACTCGGTAAATTCAATTCGATGTATTAGTTCTCTTCTTCCCACATTTTCTCGTGATTAAGAAATCCTGAGACACACTGAGCTTTGATGCACCTCATCTCTTTGGTTAAATAAGCTCCCAGATTGGCTACCGAGCCGTGACCCTAGCTAGGTGTTCGGTTTTTTCCCCATTGCGTTTTTCTTCTTCTATGGATGTGTTTTAGGGCTGCAGCCAATTTTTGTTAGTGGCCCGCCACATGTTGAGACCGGGCTGTTTTTTTTAACAGCTTTTTGCTTTTTTATACACCGATGATATGTTTTAGGCATCGGCGCGTTTTTCGAAGACGCTCACGGTGTGTTTATTTCGAGCTGCAGCGCATATTTGAATGCCCTGTCGCTTTTTGCGAAACTCGGTACGCTTTGGATTACCGACATTAAATTTTGGGATTACCGACGGAATTTTGGGTCCCGAACGTGATATTTGGGGGCCCCGTGGTCACTTGTTGGGATCTCAAGCGCGAGTTTTAGTGGCTAGGACACGTTTTTGGGGGCCCAACACGTTTTGTGGGCTTTTGGAGCGGTTATTGGGATCCAGAGTGATTTTCCATGTCGGGACTGTTTTTCGTTGCACCGGCTTCATTTGTTGGATGATCACAATGAGACTTTTGGAGCCCCGGTGCGACCTGTCATGCCCCTAGCGTGATTTTCAGGGACCCGGACGATAATTCTTGGTACCCCTGGGCTCAGCGTGACTTTCCGGGGCTCCAGGCCCGACCGTTTGTGGCTTCCGTCGTGATTTTCTTGAACCCCAGCACGACTCTTTTGAGGCCCCGGCGTGATTTTTAGGGCCAAGGCAGGAACTTTTGAGGCCCCAGCGTCCTTTTCAGAATCCCTGCGCGACTTTTTGGCCCCCAATGTGATTTTTCGTGGCCCTGGTGCGATTATTGGGGGCCTAATCAGGATTTTTAAGGAGACTGCCGCAATTTTTTTCCCGAGCTCGACGCGATTCTTGGGAGCCCCACAACCTGACAAGGGGGGGGGGGGCAACTGCCCACAATGTCCCCTCTCCATTCGGCATGCCACTGTGCCATGCAATTCTGCAACATAAGCATACAGGAATAGCTCATCTGTTTCATCACTCACAAGTGATTTCAACTCCCAAGTTCTCAAGACAGTTTGAGGAAAGTTAAACATCTCCTACATGGATAGACAAGGATGGACTATTAGGCAACAGGGATACCATGGAATTCAGATCATAGTACTTTTGCTGCAATACATACCTTCTTCTGCAGGCTGCTTTGGGGATGGATGCGCTCCTGAAGTTTGGTCAGGGTTGGAGTTGGATGTGGATGGAGCAGGACTGTGAAAAACATTACATATGGTTCAAAGGACTTCTTTCTGTTTACATCAGCAATGCAGGCAATGAAGTAACACTTTCATTAATTGACTTCTATGGTGTCCTAAGTGAGCAGTAGAATCGAGATGGGTTCTTGTGATATACGTTATAGAAGTAAAGTTATGATGTAGCTTTTAGACTCCAGTGGGAATGGTATGGATTCACTCATTAGTGAACCCATACCATAACCTAATAACCATAACCAACATAACCTAATCTAGCATATCCTAACCAGG
>JAOTOM010003406.1:0-70000 GCA_034440615.1 Ashinkailepas kermadecensis
AGAAGGTATGCACACACACATATGCTTGCGTGAGAGGGTGGGGGGTGCGTGTGTGGGCATTGAAATAAACTATCATCTTTGTGAGACAAACTGTCCGGATACAAATTAAAGCACAGGCGAGTATAAGCGTAAGGTAATCAACTTATTCTTTGGGCAGAACCTCCTCGTGTATAATAGAAGTATATGCGTAATGTATATATATATATGTGTGTGTGTGTGTGTGTGTGTGTGTATATATATATGTATATATGTACATATATATATTGATATACATATATACATATATACATATACATATATACATATACATATATATATATATATATATATATATATATATATATATATATATATGTGTGTGTGTGTGTGTATATATATGTATATATGTACATATATATATTGATATACATATATATATATATATTGATATACATATATACATATACATATATACATATACATATATATATATATATATATATATATATATATATATATATATGTGTGTGTGTGTGTATGTGTGTGTGTGTTTGTGTGTATGTGTGTGTGTGTGTCTGTGTGTGTGTATATATAAGGAAATATACTAATCATCAGTGCGCAGACAAGCTGCCCGGATACAAGCAACGTATAGCACGGGCGAGAATAAACGTAAAAGGATCGTTTTGTTCTGAAAGCAAACCTTCCTCATGCTATCTTGAAGTTATTAACACTCGTCCAGTACCAAGACGCTCTTACGTACCCAGAACCTACCTATACCCTGAAGTGGACTGAATTCCCTTAGCATCAGAACATTGGCGTATTTTCCGATGCCTATGTCGCAGGTCTGAACTTGTGAATGGTTAATACAAATACATCCAACTTTGTCTTCCGTCTTGTTTTGAAATATAATGCATGTATGTTCCAGTTCATCGTTCTGACATGGTACGTCATGTCTTGTCCCCCAATTGGGCATATGGAATGAAGCTTCACGCCCAAAACACTATAGTAAAACCATCGAAATTGGCAGAAAAGATTTATTGAAACAGAACTCGCAACGCAATGAAGCGTACAACGTCCTTGTCAGCACCGAGGAACATGGCTTCAGGCATTGCACATTACACTTCCGGGTCAGCTCATTTCGACAAACAATACTCCCCAAGTCCATTACGGAATTCAAGCAGGTGAACTACATGCCAAGTACTCATTTGTCACTGGAACGAAATATGATACCAACCAGACAAGTATATGACGAATCAGAATTGGAAATCAAGTATCGTTTCATACCTCACCCAGATATGAACAGATCTGGTATGATTTGGCGTCGTCAGAAAGTGCAAGAGAAGGCATGCGACGGTAAAAACAAACGCACCTCTCCAAATTAAAGCATCATTATGGTGCTCAGATACCAATACTTCAGAAAAGGCAAGCATATTGCATGCATTGCGTTCCAGGCATGTATATTGCATGCAGTAAACCGGCCATCAACCGGCCGGTCATTGTTCGAGAGGACTGGGAGAGAACCAGCCCGATGTCTTTTTCCAGAAGAGCAGCGTACAAACCCATGGTCCGACCTCGTGATGCTTAACTCGAAGGGTTGTTTTCTGCCATTGGTCATGTTCCATATTGAATCTGAACATTTTGGGATCTGGACACCCGTGGTATGGTGAGAGATATCCAGCCTCAGGCAGGCCCATGAGGCGGGGACCCATGCTATGCAGGACAGGGGATTGGTGGAGAAGCGGATACATTTCCAGGGGTGCTTTTCGATTGATAACAGTAGGCCACTGTCAGGGGTGCTTTCCCATCAGGTTATATGTTAAGCTTCGTGGGTTCCCATCGGGCTTCAGGCTTGCGCAGACACCCGCTAAAAGAATGCACAGCGGAGTGCAGATCCATGTTCAGTGCTAATTTTGATTCAAAATCGTACAGCTGCTGCATACTCGGAGGCATTGTGCACTAATGTGCGTGTCGACTTTGCCTTCATGACACCGTTTGTTGATACGACTGTAGCAGATACAGGTGGTCGGGGAAATCGCGATATTGACAACTGGAGGTCAGTAAGCAGGCTGCTGGGGAGGAGACAAGGAGCATATTCCGTTCTTTGCCATGCGTGTTACTGTTTGGGCAATCTAGCATCAAGCATGGCGGAGGATCGCGAAAAACCGAAATATCACGCGTGTGGCGGTATTTGAACCCAAGACCGCACGGTTACACACAGCTACGCTGCCCACTAGGCCGACGGCTCCGGCCAGCAGGCTATGCGTGTGCGTGGAACGCTACATATGAAGCCATAATTGCTTGAGCATTGTCGATCATGCATTTTTTGTCCCCAAGAAACTATTACTATGCAGTTATCTCTGTGAGAGTGGTCGCTAGGCTCATAATCACCCCAGGCCAACCACGCTGCAGAGCCGTCCGACGTCTGGTAGGAACCTTCGCTGACTTGGTCCGACACGTCGATCCAGGCATACAGGTAGAACGGGATGTTCGCTTTCAGTGCTCTCCAGACGTCAATGTTGGGGATGACGGCGAGCCGGCCTCCCGGCTGCCGGTCAGCGCACCGCTGCTTGGCCTCGTGCCAGCTGACACCGTCGGGCGTGTAGACGCAGCAGTAGTCTTCGACTCCGCGCCAGTCATCCGGACATGGGGCCCACTTTGGCAGGGGATGCCGCACGTGGCTGACCGCCTCGGAGGTGCTGTTGAGCGTTTGCGTGGTGCAGGTCCTGGGGAAGAGCCGGCAGGAGCCGTTGACGTAGGTGAAGCCGTCGCAGTCAAACGCGTGGCGGTCGCAGAGAGCGGCGCACATGACGCGCGAGGGCATGTCCCTCTCCAACGACCGGCTACTGGAGAGCACGTCTGACCTGCCGACGTACATGGTGTTGGTCGGCACAGCGTCACTCCACACCAGCGCTGCACCACACCAGGTCACGATGGCTATCGGCCATATCACTGCCATTGCAACAGACAAAGTCATCTTGATGACCGGTTAGGCTCGCTTGGTGGCTAGCGCGGCTGTGTCTCTGGCTGGCGCGGCTGCCTTGGAGGTCCGTACCGGCGGCCCGACGCGTACTGACCGTCTGTGTCCGGCAGCCTGTCGTCGAACCAAGTGGCTTTCGTGCCCGCTCGCACACAACGTGCCGACGGCTGCCACGGTCGTCATGGTTTATGGACAGTTGCCGTGACCGCTGGCATAACACCCCCGTCGGTTTTCCCGACCTTCGCTCGACGCGCTTTAACGTCGGTAAAGAAAGGCCAGCCGGCCGACACCGATTGGGACGAAGACAAGAAAACACTACTATGACTCTACAAATAAATCATACTACCCATCGTAGAATGCAACAGCATCTTTGTCACCATTTCAGAAAACCAGAGCAAAAACCATCGAAACCATCCCAAGCAACGGCATCAGAGCCGCCACAGAAGCCCTCAACGCCACACCTGTAGGCAGACTTCTAGTAGACACAAACACGACTCTACTCCACTTCAGGACATAACAGCTGTGCTGCTACCACATGAAAATCAAGGTCATTAAAAATCAACCGCCAAAGCGCTGCTTTACGCCTGACAGATACAAGAGCCAAATTGGGAGTAAAATTCAAACATACCGCGTTCAGATTGCTACGGCTCTCTCAGATCGTAACCTCACAA
This sequence comes from Ashinkailepas kermadecensis, assembly GCA_034440615.1. Classification (NCBI taxonomy): domain Eukaryota; kingdom Metazoa; phylum Arthropoda; class Thecostraca; family Neolepadidae; genus Ashinkailepas; species Ashinkailepas kermadecensis. The sequence continues at coordinate 3,628 of JAOTOM010003406.1, forward strand.
TGTCATCCACTGCAGCTCGACCGTCCACAAGGCCATTCTGGACCCACAGCCAACCAAACGTCGAGTACTTGCTCTCGGAGAAGAAATCGACTATCACATCGGTGAAAATTGTTGGCACCTTTCACAAATTGGCCGATGACAGCAAGCACAAAACACTGGAATTCGCGGATGTTTCGAAACACGTGGCCAAGGTAGGCATCGGCATCACTAGACCAGGCCTTAGGCTTTCCAAACGTCTACCAGATAACTTCTCCATCTACTCCGCTGAAGCACTGGCCATTCTGGCCGCTATCTCCATTATCATGAGTCGTAAAGCTAGAAACATGGTAATTTACCCCGATTCAAAATTCGCCCTTCAGTCAGTTAGCAACACCCACGACTGTCTACAGGAGCACACAGGGGCAGGGTGACCGGGACAGGGGACCGGGGCAGGTGACCGGGGAAGGGGACCGGGGAACGGGATCGGGGAAGGGGACCGGGGAAGGGGACCGGGGAAGGGGACCGGGGAAGGGGACCGGGGAAGGGGACCGGGGAGGGGGACCGGGGAAGGAGACCGGGGAAGGGGACCGTGGAAGTGGACTGGGGAAGAACACTATGAAAGTATGGATTATGGATGGGAAAGTGAGCAGGAATGTAGACCAATGCTGGAATAGGGTATGTGGGTGAGGGGGGTGGGGCGGAACGGGACCGTTGGAGGTGACCTGGAAAGTAGATCTGAAAGTGGAACAGAGAAGGACCCCGGATAATAGAACTGGGAAAAAGGTGCGTTGATGTCTACCAGCTTATTTTCGTGTTGCTTCATCGAAGCGATCATCACACTTACGTACTACAGAGTCATGAATGGATGCCTAAGTTGTTAATTCATGAGTCCAATGTGAGCATTTGTTGTTACCCAAACTGTTCCGCTGAATCCAGCACTCGCAACAGTTGACGTTGGAAGTGTCTAGCTACTCCTGACCCAGTTCTCGTACAATGGTTTGTCCGCTCCCCGCACCGTGTCTTGAACCGTAGCGCGCCAACGCACATATGGAAATTGACGAGGCATGGTCCTAGGCTGTGAAAAAGCAATGGTGTTTCCAAGGATTGAAGGTGCACCCGCCCCTTGTCGAGTCCGATGGGGTCCTCCACACTAACCCCTGAGGAGCAGAGATGCAACGTTGTAAAAATTACAACACATCTTACAGGCTATGTGGAAAGGGCCGTTGAAACCTGAAGACGTCCACCTTAGGGGATGGCAAAGGCCGTGGAGACAACAGAGGGCCCGCCCGAAAGCTGGAATGCTCATGTCAGCTGTACAGAGCAGTCTCCGCTGGAATGGGCCCTGACAGCTGATGAATATACAGGGCGCCTGAGGGCCAGAGAAGGCTGGGATGCTCTTTGGTTTGAAAGGGCCCCTGAGGGAAGAGCAGGACCTCTAAAAGCTAAAGAGGACTAGCGAGGGCCCATCTCAGGGCTGAATTTCCCCCGAGATGAGAGCTAGACAGGGCTATCGATGGCTATGATTGGGCCCTAAAAGCATGAGTGGGTGCTGAAGGATGAAGAGAATCTCTAAGAGACAGATAGGACTCGACTGAGGTTCCCCTAAGTTTGGGAGCAGCCGCTAGTGGACGAACAAGATCCCCTGAGATATTTTACAATTCCATGTTGGCTGGCGATTGCTGTGAGGAATATTGAGGGTTAGCCTCAGAGCTAGAATGTTCTTGAAGCCACAATAGCTGTCGAAAATTGGAAGGGCCCCAAGCAACTTGAGAGGGCCCTTGAGAGGAGTCCTTAACGCTAATGATAGTTGTGAGAAATAGTGAGGACACACGTCAGAGCTAGAAGGCCCTTGAAACTGGACAGATTGTCAAGGGCTGGAAGGGCCCTTAACAAATGGAGAGGGCCCCTGGAGATTGAAGGTGGCCACTGAGCGCTAGAGAGAATGACTGAGATGCCCAAAATGACAAGCAATGGCCCCTATGAGAAGAACATGGCGCCCTGAGATCCAAAGAGAGTCTCTCAGGGCTAGCGATAGTTGAGAATGCTGGGAATGCTGAGAGTCAGCTTCAGAGAGTTAGAGGAATGCTGAGAGTCAGTTTCAGAGCTAGACAGTCCTTGATAGCCCAAAAGGTTGTCGAGAACTGGAGATGGCCCCCGAGTGCTCGAGCAGACCGAATTGTGATCGTGCTGAGGCTTGGGAGGAACACTGAGGGATGAACTCAGCCACCAATGAGCTAGGGAAAGTTTCGATAACTGGCGATGTTTGCTAGAAATAGGTATGTCTCGGAGCTACAGGATCCCCCTGAAAGCTAAACAGGTTTGTCGACGACTGGGAATGACACATGTAAGATGTAGACGGCCCCTGACGGATGAATAGGTCCCTTGAGAATCAGAGCACTGGACTGGGATGTTCCCGAGGGATGGGCACCTGAGGGATCGGGCCCCTGAGAGTCCCTGGCAGTCCTTGAGAACTGGCGATGGGTGCGAGGAATACTGAGGACCAAACTCAGAGATACGATATCATTGCCAACCATGAATGCCGCCGTGGACAGGGAAGGTCATCCACCACCACCTCAGCAGCAGCGGCCGCACCTGTGGCAACGGCCGCCCCAACGGCCACAGCCGTCTTGGCGGTGACGACCGCCCAAGCGGTCACAGCCGTCCCACTGACCTGACGACAGCTGCTTCAGCAGCTTCTGTCGCTCCAGCAAAGGAGAAGAAAACAGCCCAGCGATAGCTGTGGTGATGGCCGCTCCTGAGGTGCCACCTGCTTCACCATGGACCGGGATGACACCGGTTTAGCAAAAAGAAATAAAAATAACTTGCAGGATGTTGTGTTCTGGGCATAGCTGGTCAGGCATGTTGCTAGTCTTTCCGCGGTCCGATAATCTTGCACTTAATCGTCCCCACTAGTATTCACGTTTCATTCTGAGGTAGTATGAGGGTGTTGAAAATGCGCAACAACGTGGGCCTCACCCATATCAATACCCTCCCAATTAAATTGTGTCTCAACGTAGCGGATAACAGGAAAAAGCAATTGTGTCATTGGAGATTAGCAGTCGTACTTTAATACAGGCTAGTAATATTCATGTCTTCATTGGAGATGTGGTAACGTTCCTTTATTTTCCGTACTAGGTTTTATCTTTTGTTGGTTGTTGTCGGCAATTAAATGGTTTGCCTTTCTGGTCGTTACCGCACCTTCGAATTGGCTACGCCAGCGTGGAGTGCCAAATTTTCCCAGGTAATCAACCATCTTTGCCTGTATGGGTAAATACATGCATATATATATATACATATATATATATATATTGATATATATATATATATATATATATATATATATATATATATATATATATATATATATATATATATATATATATATATATATATATATATATATATACATATATATATATATATATATATATATATATATATATATATATATATATATATATATATATATATATATATAGTTATATATATATATATATATATATATATACATATATATATATATATATATATATATATATGAAGAAAACTTTAAAATAAGGGGACTGAAATCCGAGGAGTTTCGAAAATGTGGGGGAACCTCAGCATGTAGGGGCCCCTCTTCGGATGTTCGCCCCATGGACCAAATCCTGGCTACACTACTGACTCAGGAGCATGTCTTCTATGTGTTCCAAGTTTAAGTTCGATATCAGATCAGGCCGTGTAAGGCATGACCCGAAATGTCGTCAAGTGACCCACTCCCGCAGAGTGATGAAGTACAGCATTGGCATCGGCAGTCTTCTTTGGGAGCAAATAGATGACCCCGCATGCTCTCCCATATCAGCTCACCTATCTTATATATATATATATATATATATATATATATATATATATATATATATATATATATATATATATGACTACAGCAACATGGGATTGTTGGAAAAGTTATAGGTTGGATTGAAGCATGGTTGAGGGGAAGGAAACAAAGCGTAATGTAAAATGGATGTAAATCTGATTGGAAGGATGTTCTGAGTGGAGTACCACAGGGCTCTGTTCTAGGGCCACTTCTCTTTATCTTCTTTGTGAATAACATTGAGGTAGGGCTGAGGAATAGAGTGTTCAAATTTGCGGATGACATCAAGCTGGTAGGAGTGGCAAACAGTTGTGATCAATCTATAAATATTCCACTAGACTTGGAAGACCTAAAAAAGTGGGCTGATCAATGGCAGATGTCTTTCAACTATGCCAAGTGTAAGGTTATGCATCTGGGGTCTGGAGGTGAGACTTTCCGATATACAATGGGAGGAAGGGCACTGGATGTTATTGAAGAGGAAGGGGACTTCGGTGTGTTGGTTTCAAAAGACCTTAAAGCAGAAAAGCAATGTAGCTCAGCTAGGAACAGGGCACTCAGAATGCCGGGACTCATTAATAGAAGTGTGATGTATAAGAGCAAGGAAGTGATGAAAAACTGTACTTAGCATACGTGCGATCCCCTTGGAATATTATGTACAAACATGGAGCCCCTACCTAGAAAAAGATATAGACATGTTAGAAAGAGTGCAGCGCAAAGCAACTAGACTCATCAGTGGAATAGGTAACTTAGAATATGGAGAAAGGCTTGTGGGCTAATGTGAAGGGCTTCTAGATCGACGGAGAGCACCCCGGATCATTTGAAGGGCCCTCGGGTTGACGGAGAAGGCCCTGAGGCAATATGAAGGGACCCTGAGCTGGCGGCTGGGCCAAAGCCGACAAAAAGCCCTTGACCTGATGGAGAGGGCACAATTATTTGACAAGGGGGTGAAGTTTGGCTCTGATTCAGCTTTGGCTCACGATGATGGAGAGAGGCTCAGAGCTGGCAGCGGCCCTCAATCCGAGAAAAAGGCCCCGAGTTAAGGGGGACGATCCGGGCCGAAATGGATGGTTCCCGGTGCTACGGCAAGGGCCTCTCAGACTATGGGTGGGTGCCATTCGGGGTTGGCTCTGTGTTATTCATACGAGTGTATCGCGGGCATGCATTCGTGTTGAATTGAGTGCTGGTGGTGTGAGGTCTACAATGCTCCTGCTAGTTTTGTGGCGTACAGATATTAAAACAGCAATTGAAAGAGTTCTGGGTGCTTTTCAATCAGAAGCGATGGAAACGTCAGGGTGATTCCCCCTTTTTGCAGCAGGCCTCAAGTGTTTGTCTTTGAGCGTTAGAGCTACTATAGTCTAGCAGTATGTGGCCTATGGTTATTGTAGTGTTTAGGTGTCGCAATGAGGTGTTGCATATTGGCCATACTCTAGTTGGTGCTCTGCTCTGCATACCGTTGAGGCTGTACAACCAGTTCTGAGTCTAGTGAGGAAGACATCCTTTTGTCGGTGAACTTAGTTTGCTGTGTTTGATGTGCCTACCCTTGGTGTGATATGGATGTGTTTGAAGTTGTGTTGTGTAGAGTTGCATTGTGTCCATGTGTTCTGGTAATGCTGACGTATGTGACGTTGTAGGAGTGTTTTATAAGTGTAGTAGGAGTGTTTTAGGAATTTCGACGCACCATAAAGCACAAATCCATCGTAGGAGCGTTTTGCAGTCGTCTACCTAATATCCCATACTGGGATAAGTGTTCAATACTAGGGCTTGCTTTGCGAACCGATCTGCTTCTTCATTATCCGGGATTTTGGCGTGGCCCGGAATGCAGATGACGTCTCCCTTTTCCATCCCGGTATACATTCTTGCTCCCTTTCCTATCCATGATCCATACTTCCATAGTCCCCTTCCCCGGTCCCCTTCACGGGACTCCTCTCGCCCCACAGCAGTGCTGGTCCCCTTCCCCGGGCTCCTCTGGCCCTGCAGCAGTGCCTGTCCCCTTGCCGGACCCACTCCTCAGTACAGTTCCATGTCGCCACTTATCGCCTACTCCCAATAGCCGCTTCCCAGGTCCCTTTCCCTGGTCCCCTTCCCTGATCCCCTTCCCAGGTCCCCTTCCCAGGTCCCCTTCCCAGGTCCCCTTTCCCAGGTCCCCTTCCCAGGTCCCCTTCCCGGTCCCCTTTCCGGTCCCCTTCCCGGTCCCCTTCCCGGTCCCCTTCCCGGTCCCCTTCCCGGTCCCCTTCCCGGTCCCCTTCCCGGTCCCCTTCCCGGTCCCCTTCCCGGTCCCCTTCCCGGTCCCCTTCCCGGTCCCCTTCCCGGTCCCTTTCCCGGTCCCCTTCCCGGTCCTCTGGTCCCCTTCCCGGTCCCTTCCCGGTCCCCTTCCCGGTCCCCTTCCCGGTCCCCTTCCCGGTCCCCTTTCCGGTCCCCTTTCCGGTCCCCTTTCCGGTCCCCTTTCCGGTCCCCTTTCCGGTCCCCTTTCCGGTCCCCTTTCCGGTCCCCTTTCCGGTCCCCTTTCCGGTCCCCTTTCCGGTCCCCTTCCGGTCCCCTTCCGGTCCGGTCCCTTCCGGTCCCCTTCCCGGTCCCCTTTCCGCCCCCTTTCCGGTCCCCTTTCCGGTTCCCTTTGCGGTCCCTTCTCGGTCCCCTTTCCGGTCCCCTTCCCGGTCCCCTTTCCGGTCCCTCCGGTCCCCTTCCCCAGTTCTCTTCCCCCCGGTTCCCTTCCCCGGTTCCCTTCCCCGGTCCCCTTCCCGGTCCCCTTCCCCGGTCCCTTTCCGGTCCCCTTCCCCGGTCCCCTTTCCGGTCCCCTTTCCTGGTCCCCTTCCCCGGTCCCCTTCCCCGGTCCGCTTCCCTTTCCGGTCTCCCCGGTCCCCTTCCCTGGTCCCTTCCCCGGTCACCTTTCCCGGTTCCCTTCCTGGTTCCTTTCCTGGTTCCTTTCCCGGTCCCCTTTCCCGGTCCCCTTTCTCCGTCCCCTTCCCCGATCCCGTTCTCCGGTCCCTCCTTCCCGGTCCCCTTCCCGGCCCCTTCCCCGGTCCCTTCCCCGGTCCCCCGTCCCCCGGTCCCCTTCCCCCGGTCCCCTTCCCCGGTCCCCTTCCCCGGTCCCCTTCCCCGGTCCCCTTCCCCGGTCCCCTTCCCCGGTCCCCTTCCCCGGTCCCCTTCCCCGGTCCCCTTCCCTGGTCCCCTTCCCCGGTCCCCTTCCCCGGTCCCCTTCCCTGGTCCCCTTCCCTGGTCCCCTTCCCCGGTCCCCTTCCCCGGTCCCCTTCTCGGCTAGGGTAAATCAATCGCAGCTTTACAGTGTTCGAGATGTGCTGACTCCATATTTACTTTGAGTCCGCAGAATAGGTCTTCAAATGCTACACATAATGAATGGCGTTTTTCATTCGGTAGAAATACAAGATGTGCAGCTGCTCAATGGATGTCCATCCATGGGCTAAAAAGCGTGTACAAAACTTCTGTCTTGTAAGGGTCATTCCTCTAAAAGATTCACTTCGTTAGGATGCACCTGAAGGACAAGTAGACCCGTCTGGTGTTACACGTGCTACCCTGATGTCCGACAAATCACAACCAACCATGGCCGACGAAATTTAGTGTACGGTAGGTAGCTATATGTACTCCTCGTAACTGAATTATTATATGGCCGGTCACAGGACACATGAAAGTGAGACCGCTGAAGATGTCTCGAAAAGTACATGCTCAGGTACACGCAGGGCGTTCGTGGATCTAGTCGCGTGGCCAAAGCGTGGCGTACCGCACCTGTCGTCCCCTCCTTGTGCACAGACATCAAGTGGTAGTCATGACGGTATTGATTGGTACAATGACGCACTTTAGTTCATGCACAATCTAGCTGGCTTCAATCAGCAAATGTGCTGCTATGCCTTCTTGCGACTGCCCCTTGCTGAAACTTTTTTTGTATAACAAAAAAAAAAAAAAAAAAAAATACTAGCGAGCAACTTGACAGTACGATTGTCTGTAATAAGTCATGCTTTGCTGGCTGCGGCAATGTAGTTTGTGCCGCAGTGGACTTCATGCTATAATTTACACGGTTCCATCCTCGAGCATGGCGTATGCAGTGTTCCCTTTACCGGCCTCCTTCCTCGGTCCCCTTCCCTGGTCCCTTTTCCCAGTCCCCTTCCTGGGTCCCATTCCTCGGTCCCCTACCCCGGTCCACTTCCCCGGTCCCCTTCCCCGGTCCCCTTCCCCGGTCCCCTTCCCCGGTCCCCTTCCCCGGTCCCCTTCCCCGGTTCCCTTCTCCGGTTCCCTTCCCCGGTCCCCTTCCTCGGTCCGATTCCACATTCCACATTTCACATCCCCATTCCACTGTCCCCTTCCCGTTCCCATTCCCATTCCCCTTCTCCGGTCCCCGGTATTCATTAGCTTGGAAGCAGAGAGAAGTTGTGGATTTGGTGTGGGAGGTCTTCCTTCTAGAGTCGCAGGAGTGCTCGTCTAGGGTACCTGGAGCTCCTGATGTCTTCGAGTCTTCGCTGCTTATGCCACTACAGGTTTGTCGTCTTTCTCAAACCGTGAACATCCCTGGATCTCTTCGCGCTTGCTGACTGCCGTCGTGCCTTGCTCAGCACGGCATAATGCCTATCTGCCGACGTAAAAGTAATTTCGTATACCAGAACTCGTGGACTGGTGGCGATTGCATGTGCATTGCATGGCGGCGATTGCAATGACGCCGAACACTTCGCGATGATAAATTCATGAAATCGAGCGGCGTAGCTCGGCGACAGATGCACCTATCGCTGCTTTCAAGCATGGCCGCCGAGGTGTTAATCACCCAATGGCATGCGAGTTTGTCCGGGTATTGAGCAGACTTGGGTGATTCTAAGTCTGTGAGATAAAGATGGTCATGTCTGTGCATACCGATTAAGAAGGTACGCGAGAGTAAACGCAAATCAAACTAATTGTTAGACTTATTATCATACTAATTATTATACTAATTATTAGACTAAAAATATAGAATTATAGTAGAATAGAAACAACTGAATCTTATGCCATGACAAATGATAGGTTGGGGTATCATACAATAACTACAGAAGCTGTAGAAAAGTAGTTGCAGAATAACCTAATAAAGCTTCTGGACCAGATGATATATAGGCTAGGGTCGTAGTAGAGTGTGCTAGAGCTTTAGCATGTCCCCTAGGCATAACTTTCAGGCGGTCTATGGAATATTCTGAAGTGCCTGAAGATTGGAGAAATGCAAATGTAGTACCAGTTTTCAAAAAGGGAAGTATGAAGTGTGTAGGGAACTACAGGCCAGTCAGTTTGACCTCAATAGTTTGCGAGGTACTAGAAAATCTGGTTAAACAGAATGTTCAGATTCATCTCGATGGGTACAATCTTGTAAGGGATACTCAACATGGATTTCGATCTCGAAGGTCTTGTTTAACTAACCTTTTGGAGTTCATGGAGTATGTTACTACAGAAGTAGACAATGAAAGCAGGATGGATGTTGTGTACTTGGACTTTAGCAAAGCTTTTGATAAAGTTCCACATGGAAGTCTAATTCATCAACTACAGCAACATGGGTTTGTTGGAAAAGTTATAGGTTGGATTGAAGCATGGTTGAGGGGAAGAAAATAAAGGGTTATGTTAAATGGATGTAAATCTGATTGGAAGGATATTCTGAGTGGAGTACCACAGTGCTCTGTTCTAGGGCCACTTCTCTTTATCATCTTTGTGAATAACATCGAGGTAGGGCTGAGGAATAGAGTGTTCAAATTTACTGTTGACTCAAGCTGGTAGGAGTGGCGAACAGTTGTGATCAATCAAGAAATATTCAACAAGACTTGGAGGACCTAAAAAAGTGGGTTAGTCAATGGCAGATGTCTTTCAACTATGACAGGTGTAAGGTTATGCATCTGGAGTCTGGAGGTGATACTTTCAGATATACAATGGGAGGGAGGGAACTGGATGTTATTGAAGAGGAAAGGGACTTATGTGTGTTGTTGCGTGTAAAGAAAATATAGACCTTCAATATACCAGAAGGTGCTGAATTGACATCAAAAGTAACGTAATGATGGCCTCTCCTGACGATGGCCCCTGGCCGAAACGTTGAGTAATAAAGCATAATCTTTACCGTTTCCTTTCATGTCAACTCAGCACCTCCTGGTATATTGAAGGCCGTATATTTTCTTTACACGCAATGTCTAAAACCCAGGAGCATCTAAGAGCCATTCTTCGTTGTATTAGGTGTGTTGGTTTCAAAAGACCTTAAAGCAGAAAAACAATGTAGCTCAGCTAGGAACAGGGCACTCAGAATGCTGGGACTCATTAATAGAAGTGTGATATATAAGAGCAAGGAAGTCATGAAAAAAAACTATACTTAGCATATGTGCGACCCCACTTGGATTACTCTGTACAAGCATGGAGACCCTACCTAGAAAGAGATATAGACATGTTAGAAAGAGTGCAGCGCAAAGCAACTAGACTCATCAGTGGAATAGGTAACTTAGAATATGGAGAAAGGCTTGTGGCATTAGATATGTACTCACTGAAGTATATGAGATTAAGGGGGACATGAATGAAATGTACAAAATTGTTAAAGGACTAGATCAGGTCAATTTGTATGGCGCTCTTCAGTTTAGAGTATCACATAGGGGTCATCAAGTCAGGTTAGACAAGTTGAGGTGTAGGACAGTTAAGCGACAACAGGTCTTCAGTCAAAGGGCTGTTGATCAGTGGAATGGGCTGCCTGCTGATGTTGTGGGGAGTTCCTCATTGAATGTTATTTAAAAGTAGGGTAGACAAAGTTTTAGACAGGAAAATCTTGTTTTTGAGTTCTAATTTGTGATGGATGGGGTGAGATTTATGTTAAGTAAGAGTACACGGCACAGTCCCCTTTAAACAGGCATGGATGCAGTTTGAAAATTATTGATAAGGCATTAAATCCACATGTGTTAAGACAGATAAGGGGAATAGGGCTGGATAGATAGGGTAGATAGGCATTGATAGGTGTGTGGGATATTGGAGGACTGGTTTCTTCAGGGTGTGGGATGGTTGGGGTGGGTCTTTTTACCAGGCTTATGGTATCTTCCATTTACAGACTTAACTGGATGGGCCCTTGGGTCTCTTATTAAGTCTAAACGCTTTACAACTTTATATAGGGTGTACCTAGCAGTGGATTCACCACCTTCCTTCGCGATGTGATACTGATGAGATTGTCTATGGTAGCACAATGGGTAGGATGGGAGTAGTTTGTAATTGTTGAGTGTGTTATGCAATAGCAAGTGAGTCTCTTATTAAGTATAAGCGCTTTATAACTTTATATAGGGTGTACCTAGCAGTGGATTCAGCACCTTCCTTCGGGATGTGATACTGATGAGATTGTCTATGGTAGCACAATGGGAGTGTGTTATGCAATAGCAAGTGAATTGGTGCTAGATAGGCTGCGATATATAGATTTCTAGGAACTTGAGGTAAGGGATTGATTGGGGTGAGTGTATGTACATGTATAGTACCTTTTCCAGGTAGGCTTGACCCAGATGGGCCCCTGTGGCTCTTATTAAGCCTTAACACTTTATGACTTTATGACTTTATGACGTTAGCAAGATCCCGGTTCCAATTTAAAACACTTCACAATTACCTATATCAGTGTAATCTATGTTTAGCCTGGCGTCGTTTATGTCAGCGTAATCTGTCAATATAAACATGTTTGGCTGGTCTGAAAACTGCCAAAAATGTGTCACCGTAATCCGGAGAAAACAATATGTGTGCAGTCGGTGCGCCAATAAAGCTATAATAACTAAGTCAGCATGAGATTGGCGTTGATGCATGACCGAGATGTCGACGCGTACCGATAGCCCCCACCACCACATGCAAACTCGCGGGAAATACGCCGAAGCTAAATTAGTTATATGAGTCGATAGTTTTTACTTGGGTACCTTCCACAGAAGTTATTGCAGTCATAGTTGGTCGGCAGAATGATCCTGAACGGAAGCATCGTTAGGACGACACGTCTCATTACCACCGGTCCTAGGCGCAGCAGAGGTCGCGACCTAATGGCGGATACCTCCACCTGGCATCGTTAGGTCGACACGTCTCATTACCACCGGCCGGCGGGGCGCAGCAGAGGTCGCGACCTAATGACGGGTACTTCCACCTGGCATCGTTGGACACACCCTACCACGGCGGGGGCAGAGATGACCTAATGGCGGGTACTTCCACCTGCTATTTATCAGCATACATCCCAAAGGCATTGCAACTGGGAGGCATATTGGAGTCCCTTCAGACGCCTTCCTCATTGGCCGATGCAGTCGCCATCGAGGGGTGGATCTAGGAAATTTAATGAAAGGTACCGTGCCTCCCGGCTCGCACCCCCAATTCGGGGTGCGATTGTGTCGGCGAACCCAATTGTGTCGACATTTTGCACAAAATGGCATTTTCTCGAAATCCAAGAACATTTTGTGGGATAAATATTGTCGTAACAGATCCGACGAACGTTAGCTGTTGAAATGTGACGGATTTTATGTTTCGAAACTGAATATTTGTTTCCAAATTTAATTTAATTGTTCGGTCTCCGGTCGCAGGCGTTGACGGGAGACATGTGACGGTTGACGCTGGGGTTGTTCGGTGGCCGGTTTTGACGGGCCACGTGATCGAAATTGCAGCGTACATAGTCACACCGTGTACAGTGAATATGGAGACCGTGATCTATCAGTGCATCACTAGCAGACAGTGAGGGCTGAGTGTGCACCACCACATGGTGCGTCGGTAGTATGGATCCGGACGCTCTCGGTGAGACACTCTCCCGCCCGACGGATCTGCTCACCGAGCAGGCCACGGCATCCGCCAGGCGAGAGGAACGGCCTCTGGCGCTGACCGAATCGGCCACCCAGACCAGACCGCACAGCACGCTGACCGACACCGATGCTGGACGCACCGATGCCGACGGTGCTGACCCTCACAGCAGGTGTGCAGGTGTGCACACAGCAGGAGGTGGTCGCCACCATCGGTGTCGGGGCGTGTTACTTTACGAAACTCGACTCCCGATCAGGTTACTTCCAGGTGCCACTAGACCCCGTGACCAGGACCTCACCTGCTTCATTACGCCGTGGAGTCGGTTCCGAATGCTACGACTGCCTCAAGGTCTCTCCGCCAGCGGAGACGAATATAACCGGCGAGGTGACCAAGCCCTCTCCGGCATCAGTCGTACGTGCAAAATCGTTAACGACGTGCTGGCGCACGACTGCCAGCATGCAGAGCGGCTGCAACATGTCATCCAAAACCTGGAGCGGTGTGACGCAGCCGGCATCGCGCTGCACCCCGGCCAGCTGGTGTTTGCCGAGCCGTCGGTTAGCTACTGTGGCTACGATGTAACCTCCGACGGCTACACAGTCAACCATCGGAAGGCCAAGGCCATCGCTGAGTTCCCACACCTGCCAATCTCACCGATCTGTGCAGTTTCATGGAACTAGTGAACCAACTGGACGCCTTCTCGTCTGACACTACGCAGGCGGCCGAGCCGCTGCGCGACCTGCTGCGGCTCCAGAACATATGGTTATGGACCGAAGCTCACACTCAGGCCTTCGAGGCAGTGAAAATGACCCTCGTTTCACCCCCAGTCCTCGCGTACTTTGACCCGCCACGACCCACCGCCCTGCAGACCGACGCCTCTCGGTTGCACGGCCTTGGGTACGCCCTTCTCCAGCGTCACGACGAACAGTGGCGGCTGGTGTAATGCAGCTCACGATTCCTGTCGGCCACAGAATCACAATACGCCGTCATCGAGCTGGAGCTCCCCGCGGTGACCTGGGCCGTACGCAAGTGCCACCTGTTTTGGGCAAGCCTCCCGTCATTCGACGTTCTCACCGACCACCGCCCGCTGGTGCCCATCCTCAACCAGAAATCTCCACCTGACATCGACAATCCCCGGCTGCGGCGCCTCCACATAAAGCTCCTGACGTACAGCTTCACGACAATCTGGCAGTCCGGCAAGCATCACTGCATCCCAGATGCTTCCTCCAGAGCCCCCGTGGATGACCCCACACCAGACGACGAGGAAGCCGAAGGTGACGTGACTCATCAGCTCCACAGTCTCGTCGTGCGTTCCGTTACCCAGCTGGATCCAGACGGAGTCCGGGTGTCTCCCATCGAGGATGCCACGCTGACCCGCGTCCACGACGCCGCCCGCGCCGACGCCGAGTACGTGGCGTTGTGCGAGGCCGTGACAAACGGCTTCCCTGATCAGAGACGTGACCTGCCCGCTGCCCTGAGGCCATACTGGGGCGTGCGAGATCGCCTGGCCGTTGACGACGGCATCCTGGTATGTGGTGCTTGTCTGGTCATCCCCAGAAGCCTCAGGGCAGAGACTCTGCAGCTCCTGCACGACTCGCACCAAGAAGTCGAACGCACTCAGCGCCGCACACGCCAGTGTGTATACTGGGCCGGCATCGACCGCGATGTTGCCGACACAGTTGGCTCCTGTCAGGCATGCCGTGAAAGGCTGCTTCGCCAGCAGCGAGAGCCACTGATGTTTGATCCCCCGCCGAGCCGAGTCTTCGAGTCCATGTCCACAGACTTCTTCAGTCACGCAGGCAAGACCTAAGAGAAGAGAAGAGGAGATTGCACGAAGAGGAGATTTAGGTTCACGACTGCTACCTCTTGGAAACAGCTGCCTCCGGTCTTCTCGGGTTGCCGCTTCATGTCAGTGTATAAGTCGGCTGTGCATAACATGAAGTAATAATGTGTCTTGTCGTTTTTATCTAATTAACCAGGTATTTCTACTGCGTAATCCAGGTATTAATCGGTCACGTAGTCACCGTGGCCGAATCCTTGTACAGCTCATTAAAAAACAAAACATTCGAATCCAAGTTGCAATACAATGTATTCACAGATAAGCATTGTCATCAAACAAAGTTAAACTTTGCAACAATACTGCCAATTGGCCAGTTAAGTCCAAACATTACAACTACAAAACCACTACCATGTGATAGGGAACATCTTAATGCATATGAAGATGAGTGGATATCAAAAGAAAAAGAAAAACATCAGATTAACAAGACATGGCCTCGGTAGCTCAGTTGGTTAGAACGCTGGCCTGTACTGGTCTCCCCTGTCCTGGCAACACAGGGTTCGAGCCGCTTCGCGCGCTCGCATTTAGCCCCCGGCTGGGAGGGTCAGTTGGCAGCTGGCCCGATAAGGCCGGGGACGAGCTACCGGGCGGCCGTGTCGGTGCATTGACGGCACGTTAAACTTTCGGTCAAAATTATTCCGTTCAACTGGAATTCGTGTATCGGGTGGTGGGGCCAGGGTTCACGCAACAAGCTCTGCTTAGCAATAGAACCCTGGTTCACAAAACCACCCCAGCAATAACTCGGATTAAATTTATTAATAAAAAAAAAAAAAAAAAAAAAAAAAAAATGGACTAAAACGACAACCTCCACATATTTTTCCAATTGTCAATGTAAAGAAGAACTGAAGCATTCGAGAAGGTTGCAACTTGGTCAGCTTAGCGCTGATGCCATTGCCGAATACATTACCACGTGATAGGCAATATTTGAATGCATATAAAACCGAGTGAACATCGATAAAACTGTTTATCCAGTTAACAAGGGAGACATGGGTGGAGAATGCGGTATGACAGGTAGTGCCATGGCCACATCAACTTCAAATTTGGTGTGGCATTGCTGCATCAACTTTTGTCACATGATTTGTTTAAAGGCAATTTGAACAATTTTACCAGTTGGTAAAATTCAAACTGTGGCCAGGACAGGGACGCAGCCAAGAATTTTCCAAGGAGGTGGCCCGGATTATCCCGACTATTTTTAAGCCCCTCGGATGTCGAACACTTTATTTCGTAGACGGTTTATGACTTAAAAAAAACACTTTTTATCCTCTTTCGAGCCCCGGGTTGTCGTACCACTCCCATTCTACCATTTGTAAGAAAGCATGGGACTGTTAATAGACAAGGAATACAGACCACATAAACATACATTCAGGTGGAGGATGTCAAAGCTTTCCTGAAAAAAACGTCAATCCTATATTCTATAAGGCGTAAGTAGACACATCCAAGAGCTCGTAGCTCTCGTAAGTGCCCGTACGCATCCGTGAGTACCCACTATCGTTCATAAGCGCCCATAGACAAGGAGGTTTTCTACCATATCCAGCTGCAACATACGCCTTTCATTCATAAATATTGAGCCATACGCCAGACAATTACTGGGCAGTATAATCACCTAAATATGACGGTTGAGGGGATGCATGCCCTCCATCTCCCTTGTGGCGGGGCCTTTGTCCATAACTCCGGTTATCGAAATGCGGTTAAACTCAGTGCCAGGCTTCACACTGTGGACACTGCTTACATGGCACTAATGTGGTACCAAATTTGAGTGCTATGCCAATGCGTATCAGAGAGTATATATCACTGGGAACCACACTTCAGGGGGGAATACATCAGTCGTCCCGACTGGACAATGCAATAATTGTTGGACAGAACATGACTAAGGGAATCCACCTGGACAGATCCAAAATGACGTACACGCTCGTTAGCACGAGACGGACATGAAAAGGTGCACGAGATCAAAGCATGGTGAATTATCAATGGTTCACGCCTAGAGCAGAGTCTTGTCGCCACAGCATAGAAGATGGATCGCGTGTGACCTAGGTGAGACTGTCGGCGACAGGTGCCTGGTGTCGCGTCACGTGTGACCTAGGTGGGGCTGTTCGGTGTCGGGGGTCGCGCCACGTGTGACCTAGGTGAGACTGTCGGCGACAGGTGCCTGGTGTCGCGTCACGTGTGACCTAGGTGGGGCTGTCGGTGACAGGTATCGGGTGTCGCGCCACGTGTGACCTAGGTGGGGCCGTCGGTGGCAGGTGCCTGGTGTCGCGCCACGTGTGACCTAGGTGGGGCCGTCGGTGACAGGTGCCTGGTGTCGCGCCACGTGTGGCCGTTGGTTGGCCGCATGTCTGGCCGGCTGATGTCACCTGCATGCCTCCATCGTCACAGACGCAATTGATCCACAACGCCATGGCTTCCGTGCGAGAGCCGAGCTGCCTCGGCACGAGACACGAGGCATCACAGCGGCACCGTGTATTCACGCCACTGTCGCCTGATATGCGGCACAAGTTGCCGGCAGGGTGCCCGCGCAGTGACCTCGACGCCAGACCAGGCTGACGAGTCCGGACCGGACCAAACCAGGTCAGACCGTACCGGATCTGACCAGACCTGACCTGACCTGACCAGATCAGACCAGACCAGACCTGACCTTTCCGGACATGATCTGTCCGGACAGGACCAGCCAGGACAGGACCAGCCAGGACAGGACAGAACAGAACAGGACAGGACCAGGTCGGACCAGATCTGACCAGACCAGACCAGACCTGATCATACAGGACAGGACCGGTCCGAACAGGGCCAGTCAAGACAGGACAGGACCAGATCGAACCAGACCAGGCAAGACCTGACCATACAGTACAGGACCGGTCCGGACACGGCCAGACAAAACAGGACAGGACAGGACAGAATCTGACCGGACCGAACCGGATCTGATCTGGCCAAATCGAACCAGACCAGATCGACCATGGCTGGTAGTAGCAGTGCATCAAATCGACAGCAAGGCGTGGGCGGCAGTTACGAGCTGATCCAGGACCAACCGCGGGACGGACCGACCGTACAGGCTGCAGTTACGAACTGATCCAGGACCAACCGCGGGCCGGACCGATCGTACTGTAAGAGACCGTAACTGTAACCGTAACTGAAAACGATATATTAGGCCAAAATGAACTATATGTTTCGACTGCGTGTATTTTTCAACAGTGATAGTTTGAAGGTAAAAAGGCACAAAATGATATGGAACGTGTCACAGCATGCACTTTATAAATCAACGATCTCACCGCCATTGGAACCCGATTGGCATGCATGATGTTTGTTTTTTATAAGTTTAATCAGTGTTATTGCTGGGGTGGCTTTACGAATCAGGGTCCTGTTGGTAAGCATAGCTTGTTGCGTGAACCCTGTCCCACCACCCGATCCATGAATTCCAGTTCAACCGCATAATTTTTACCGAAAGTTTAACGTGAGTAAAATTTGTAGTGAAGTCTGTCCTCGTTGGCGGCGTGAAGAGTCTAGGAGGCTCGCGTAGCAATAACGCCCGTTCAAAGTACGGCGGAACTTATAGCGTTATATTTACAAATTAGTTCAAGTGCGAGGCCGGAAAGTGACAGGTGCCGACAGCAATTTGGTACCTTCTGTCGACACCACAATAACGATTTACAACAGCAGGTACGATCTGAACGCTCGGGTCGCGCGGTAAGTTCTCTTTCAATACGTGTCCAGGACCCCCAGCCGGGAGGTGACCCCACCTTCGGCCGCCGTGATTGGCTGCCGCATTAGTGGCGGGGCGCCATATCCCGCCGGCGATTGGCGACACATATTTTGGCACACCTCCGGCCAACATGGCCGGCCACGTTCGACGTCACATCACACGGAAGTGATGCATTCTTGCGGCGTAGCCCGGTATGCATTGTTTTATGGTGAACGGATGCCGGGTCGGTACCAAAGCGTTTGGGTTTCGCGGTCCAGTCACAATATCATGATAACAGTGGCCACCACCTGTGGGCTGATTCACTCGGCACATTCCTGTTGGCTGAGGGTCACCTAACATAAGTAGAAAAGAACAATGTTACAACACAGCGCATGTCTTAAAATATTTTGATTCCACACACTAGTAGAATTATTAATCCCACTAGATTATTACGGCCATTTGTACCATTTCAGAATATAACATAACGATATTCCAAACACCCGCGACATTTCATGACATCCTACGCGTGTTAATCTAAGGGTAATTGAGGGTACCCGCCTCCCTAGTCCAGGTTGGTTTACAAACGACATTTGCTAAACATGATACACTAATTACGCGACGGTCGCGGCGCTCACTGGTATTAATTCACTATATAATGTTTAGTCCGGATCGGGGTTTGGACGTGGGTGGCCACTGCCCACACGTGCCGGCACCATTAGTGCGGCATTCACCACTGTCCTATTCGTTACGTTCATTGTTCTGTTCGTTCTGGCGCTCTTCCAAGTATTCGTGAAATAAAATTACACTCCTTCGAATGTTCTCGAGTATTGCTGCAGTACCAACCGTATCGTCAGCTCTGGCCAGCTGCGCGGGCGTCAGGTACGGCGACAGCCCGTCTGCAGCGACCATCCGTGATTCATCAAGCAGCTCAGGTTCCATGCAGTCAGCAATGTCGCCGGCCGTGCATTCGGCGGCGGCAGAGGCGGTGCTCGCATCGTCAGCGGCGGCCTCAGCGGAGACACCGGCGGCGTCTCCAGTAGTGACGCTCACGGCGTTCCCAGCGGCAGGTTCCTGGTCGGTGGGGCTCACTAGCGCCGGTTCAGCAACCAGTTCCTCGGTTTCGTCGACCGAGGTAGCAGCCGAAGGCCTCATTCCACAGGCGCCTCCTGTGTGTCG
The DNA here is from genome assembly GCA_034440615.1 of Ashinkailepas kermadecensis. NCBI lineage: Eukaryota > Metazoa > Arthropoda > Thecostraca > Neolepadidae > Ashinkailepas > Ashinkailepas kermadecensis. The sequence continues at coordinate 22,867 of JAOTOM010003406.1, forward strand.
TTCCATGAGGTGGCCGCAGGTGTCACACGATTTCTCGTGATGACGGTAGGTGAGTGGTTTTGTCACCCGCGGTCCAGGCCGTCCTTGCGGCCCGTGACGATTGATTGGCAGCGACTCTCCGGCGACTGCTACAATGAGCAGAAGCTCCTCAGGGATGTAGTCGTGATGTTCCCAGGTTTCCTCGGACGGTGGGAAGCCTTCCCACTCGACCGGGTACTCAGCGGCGCCATCGCAGTTCCACCTGACTGCGAGGACTCGCGAGATCTCGAAGTTCATGCTGAGTCAGGGTGCGGCGGCGAGCGGCTCGATCGGCGTCCTGCGGCAATCTGACCAGGCCATCAGATCATGTCCGGTTGTCAGCTCTGGTGACCTCTGGCCTCGTGCTAGAGCGGATCACGATGACATCCTCACCGGGCGGTAGGGGTTGAGTGGGGATGGGATTGAGGCCAGATGAGTCGGTGGCGGGTCCAGAGCTTTGTTTACGTTTCGAAACACAATACACGATGATGATGCCAGCCGCGGCAATCACGATTGTTGCCGGGATTACCAATGCTGAGTGACCAAGTCTGGCATGATATCTAAGGTCGTGGACAGTTCGTAGCCGGAGCTTCAGTTGTGAGATTGGGATTTCGAGGTCGGGTAGGCTAGACAGGACGTCTGTCTCAGGGCTATCTTCAAGGTTGGGCAACTGTGTACGGAGAGTTTGTTCAGTCAGCTCGGCCAAACGGGTCAGCTGCTTACGTAGTGACTTCACGGTCGATGTCTAGGCGGGACGTCTTGGTTTTGACGCTAGGTACTCTAAAGTACTTTGAAGGCAAGGAACATCCGTTTCTCAAATACACCAGCTGTGCAGGAATCGTGGTGGTAAAGTCGGATGTGCCTTTTCCGCAAACTAAGTGAGTTTCTATCGGAGTTCCAGTAATTATTAGCCAAATGTTTTGTTCCACTTCTAGTGCCTTTGGGGTAATTTTCCGAGACACTAGTGTTTTACACTGGGTGACGATTTCGACTGAGTCGCGAAAGTATAGCGACTTCACACAAGAAGTCGTGGTAGCAGTGAATTGCTCAGCACTGTGAAAGTGACAGAAGGGTAATTTTGTTGTAGGTAGATATGAATGTCTTCTTCGATTTCAATGTATCTGGTTTTGTCTTTGCTAAGAGCAAGGTATTTGACTGCCTGTGTCAAATTGTGTTTCAAGAGACAAGTTGTGACATGGGAGGTTCGTGTTGAAGATCTCGAACACTTCGAATTGGTCAGGGATTGTCATACCGAATGGGCAGCAGCACGTAGGAATTGGCTTTCGCTACCATTATGGATGTATGTATCAGCTGATAATATTTATCTAAGTCGTCAGGATGATAAGGTAGAGCTTTTGCGCTAGGCAGGGCGTTTTTTATGTTTGACAGGTCACGCAACCGAGCTGGTTTGACCAATGATCGGGATAAGATGCCATGAGCCAGAAGGCTAAGTTGTAGCTGTAGCTAAGTTGTAGCTGAGTGTTGTACTCGGGCTTGTTGAAGAATGGGTCGGGCGGTTTCAATTACTTTCGTAATCTGATTTTGCAGGCTGATGTATATTTCAAAATTTTGAAACTCGGCCTGTTCAAGTTTCGATACATGGTAAGTAAAGTTGTTCACTAAACTGCTAATTTGGTTGATCGCGTTTCGATTGGTCTGAACTTCTGTGTTTGTCCGGTTCATTAGTGATATGCTTTCTCCTAAAACATGGATGATCTTGTCATTGCCAATATCTAATGTGTTCAGACGGTTTAGGACGGCTTCTAGGTCAGCATCTCTGGTGGTTCCGAACATGAAGGAGAGGGCTTCTCCGACGAATGTGAGTAGGGAACGTTTGTGCCTTTTTAAGCTTCGCGGGATTGCTGATCGGGCTGCTTCAAGTGTGTCGGCTAGGTTTAATCTGAAAGTGGTTAGGCGGTCGCTCAGCTGGGATTTCACTTTGATTGCGTATGGCAAGTGTGGATGATCAGTTATGTACTGGGTTATACGTTTTTCAAACACGTGTAACGTGTGGTTCGTCGCGGTTAACATATTCGACACATCGTCTTTTGAAATCGGTATGTGCACATTCCACGTTTCATGCGTAGCATACACTGCACCGCGCGGTAAAAACAAAGTTCCGTAGGTGGTTTCAAGTATAAGGAACAAAAGGATAGGGATTATTTTGACCACTCGAGACATTCTGTAACAGAATAAAATGCTGGTGTCATAACAGACAACAGTTTGGTTGACGTCATAGCGTCCTACTTAACATCCTCATGCCGGTACAGGGCAATCCATTAAATATGACTCTACTCGCGCCATCACATGTGGCTTCACTGAGCCTTGCAATACAACGTCGTACTATTTGAAGTGACTCACAGGTCAACAATCAGTATCATCATCAGCTACTCAAACATCGATTTAAACAATTCCGTTTGCGATTTCATTTGTGCCAGCATCATTGCGCTCTGTTTCTCCACGAAAGTTGCGAATATACTACCTTTATCAGGCTTCATTTTTACACATTCAACATCAGCATCATATTCAGAGGATGACGTATCGTCGTGAATCTGCAATTTTTATGGAGGATAATCGTCGTCCGAAGTGACTTCTAAAGGTCGTTTTTCTTGGGGAACTCTCGGTGGGCTTTCGGCTGAGTTTCTCATGCGTTCTGCTAGTTCTGATAAAGGTAGGTTATCCTCGGGATCAATATTCTGAGGTTTTGTACGCTTCGTTACTCGTGCATTTAAATTTTAACTTTCTGATTCAGTAGACGTAGGCAGAGGTCGTTTCATACGTTCAGCTATTTCGGTCAACGGCAACTCATCCTCGGAGTCACTACTAGTGGCTGGCGGCTGACCTGGTTCGGTTAACTGGGTGAGCGCTGACCCAGTTTCCTGTTGGCCCGACTCGGCTTGCGGCGCTGACATTGAGCCAGGCATGACCGCTCCTGTCTCTGGCACAGCGTTGTCAGCACCCATTGTTCCGGACGGTATGTCTACATCCATGTAGCTATCGTCGTAGTCTCGTCTACTGCTCAGCCCGGCTTCGGCCCGCTTGGCTAACCTTGGAGGCTGAGTGCGTTCAGGTGTGATGCGATCTGGTTTGGATTTTTTTTTTCTAAATACTTTTTATTAACTGGCTCGTCGACATCTCTCGTGGGTTCCCATGCAGTGGTGGGATCAGCTAGTCGTTGTTTCTGCACATGCACCAGACGAGTTTTTCCATTGATCTGGTTCCCAATTACGTAATTTACGGGACTGGTTTGTTTGATTATTCTAAAGGATGGTTTCCAGGGCAACGAGAATTTGGGAGAAGTGCCAGGTTGTACAGTGGTATCGTAGTAATACACAGGGTTTCCTATTTTAAAGTTACGTGGCTTCGCTTTTCGGTCTGCATATGCTCGGTTCTTTCCATGACTTTCCACTATATGGGTCTTCACATGACTGTAGGCTTCGTGTAAGTTGGCTAACATTTTTGGTACGTTATCTTCTCCGTAGTATCTAACCTTCGGTTGTAGCAAATTGTCTAGGTGGAAGACGGGATCTCGACCATATAACGTGAAGAAGGGTAATATTGTGCCTGAACTTCCAATATTTGCCGTTCGGTAGGCAGCCAGAGTTGCGGGTATTTTCGTATGCCAGTCATCTTGATTTTGGTTAATTGCTTTTGCTAATATATCGTTCTGTATCCTATGGTACCTCTCAACACGTCCATTCGTAGATGGCCGATAAGGGCTGGTAGTGATGTGTCGTATATTCAGGCATGTTTCCAGTTCGTCAACAACCGTATTTATGAATTCCGTGCCCAGGTCTGAAATAATTATTCGTGGGCAAGAGTGTCGTGGAATAATTTCCTCCATAAGAAGTTGAGCAACCGTTTTTGCATCCTTTCTTTTGGTGAAGAAACTTTCTGGCCAAGAAGAGAAATGATCAACGATCTTAATGACATCGGTTACCGTTTTGTGTTTCTGGGTACGGTCTGCAAGTGTCGATAGCTATCATTTCGAATGGGTAATGTGGCACGGGCATGTCCTGCATTGGGGCCGGAGCTGCCTTGGCCCGTCGTCCTGTGCAGAGCAAGCAAGCTTTGAGGTAGTCTACTGTATCTCGCCACATACCACTCCAGTAATATCTAAATTTAAGTGTCTCATATGCTTTTGACAATCCCATATGTTCGGCAAAGAAGCCTTCGTGTAGTTCTTTTAGTACTTCATTTATCAAGCATTTTGGTACACATAGTTGTAATGCTGGGAACGGTCCACAGCGTGGTCCTTCACTAACTTTATGAATGAGTCTGTCTAGTTCCATGTATTGTAGAACAACGTCTTTGTAATCCGAGTGATTCTTATCGTTCATTACTTTCCGAATTTTTGCTACTTCTTCATCTACTTTTTGAAGTTTCTCAATATTTTCCCAATTCACCATTACATCTTTAAACTTTTCCTCCATACTTGATTCGTCTTCGGGTTTTCTACTTTCGGTGTTCCTGAAATCGCCCGTGGGAACAAGATCGGAGTCGATAATATTTACTTTTTGCTCTGTTTCATACATTCTGCTAAGATGACCCGCTACCACATTTTTGCCGCCTTTTATGTAGACCACTTCACAGTTGTGTTCCGAAAGCATGATTTCCCATCGTTGCAGCATGGGATTTTTCATTTCCGATAGATTCAAAAATGTAAGTGGTCGATGATCGGTCATCATGGTGAACTTGGATCCAAGTATATATTGGCGTAGTTTCGAGATAGACCAGACACAAGCGTATGCTTCGAGCTGTATAATGGGCCATTTCCGTTGGGTTTCATTAAGTTGCTTTGACAAAAACTGTATTACTCGTTCTTCACCTCCATGATCTTGTACTAAAACTGCTCCAACTGCTTTTTGTGAGGCATCTGTATATAATTTATAGTCCTTAGTGATATCTGGGTAGGCCAGCATGGGTGCAGAAGCTAGTTTTTGTTTTAACGTTGCAAATGCATTTTCGCAGTCATCTGTCCAGACGAATATGGCATGTTTCTTTGTTAACCCTTTGACTGCCACAGCCGGTTTGTCGAATTTCGTCTGTACTGCCGCAAGTGTGTAACTCTGAGTCCCAGGCGGGCTGCCCATTGCCATATCTCGAAAGAGTGATCACCTGTCAGACCTCCCCTCCGGTCTGACATCTGATCCCCTCGCGCCGGTTCTGCGGTGGGAGGGTGAAACGTTTCGTGGCGTGGTGGTGGTCGGCAGTACCGGGCTGCCTGCAGGTATGGCATTGATCAACACGGCGCTTACCGATGGAGCCCAGAACGGAGCTGCAAATTTCCGGAACTGTTGCAGATTGAAACGAAATGCTGATATTGAAAGCCTGATTCCCATCTTACTGATTTGCTAGATACCATAGCTGAGTGATGGATATGTACATTCGACTGATCTAGCTTTCCACGGTATCTCAACATAGTTCTCGGAAAACGTGCTGAATGTACAGCGGCATTGTAATATGTTGAAATAGTAATGACCTGTACGCCATATCACTGTGACTACTCCAACGGATATTGTGAGCCTTGAAAACGGTTGGGTTGGGGTCGAGGGTCTTCTCACGACTCCAGTCGAGACATTTTCAAGGCTCACCACAATATATGTCGGAACAGGCGTGACGGCCATTACCATTCCAACGTATCTGAATATACTCTCAGTTATGACATATAACTCACATCAACGCTCAAAACATTCGCGCATTTTGAGGCCTATATATCGACCCAACACACCAATTGCACAATCATCTTTGTAGTTCTCTATCGTACAGCTGTACCTATGTGGTACAGCGATATTCGCCCATCATACCTACGTGGGTACAAGAAGATTACGCAATGCGGACGACAGTTAGGAGGACAGTTATCGTCTCGTCTTTCAATGCCTTTAGAACATTCGTTTTTCTCACCCACGGACCGGTAACCATTACGAGATTGTCTACTCCGCGTGAAGCCACAATATATGTTGGAATATAATGGTATATACGCTCAATGGCGCAGCCAGGATCGTCTAAAGTGGGGGCTGACCTAAACAAATGACATGACATTGAAAACGCTTTTGTCGCGCTTGAAGCGTCGAACATTTTTGTTTTTGCGCGGTGAGAATCTCCAAATTTCTCGTTTGATTTCATATCTTTTTGGTTGCTAAAGGGATGACGGCCCTTGGCTGCGCTTCTATATATGTACCTGTCACATCCTTAGTATTCGCTATTTATGTTTTGACCTGTGAACGTGTTAGAAAAATGCAAGCACCAGGGCATGCACTATGCCTGCCGTGTAGTCAGCTCACTAAAACATTCGAAGATAAATACTCGAACCCAACCATACTCTGGGTTGCACAATTTTATTTTCAGCAAATCCTGCGGAGTTTAAAAAAGCATATATGAGTAGAACAACGGTCATCCATTTGCATCCTCTTTGCACCCAACCAATTTCCACCCGCCCACGCCCGAGGTCGAGCACTACTATTCATCGAGAATGTAAGCACGCCGAGGGAATCCAGCGAGCTACCTCTTGTAACCAGGGGCGTCGCCACCGGGGGGGCAGCGGGGGAAGTCGCCACCTCCATGCCGTAATATTACGTTCGGTGCCTCAAAAGTTCTCGTCTGGGCCCCTGAAAATCACACTGGGGTCGCCAAAACAAAGTCGAGCCGAGGTACTTGAAATCACGGTATCAGCCTCAAAAGAGCCAGAGCCCCTGAAAATCACGCTGAACCTGTGGGTATGAAAAAGTCATGCCCGGAACCTCAAAATCACGTTAGGGACACGACAGGTCGTACCAAGCCCCCAAGAGTCTCATCGGGACCATAGCAAATTGAGCCTGGGAAACGAAAAACAACCCGGACATGGATCCCTGGGGATCCAGCCATAACGCCAAGAGTCCCCAAAACGTGTTGGACCTCCAAAAAGTGTCGAGGCCGCTAAAACTCGCGCCAGGGATCCAATCAAATGACGTCGGGGCCCAAAAGCTCCCACTTGAACTAAAAAAAAGTATCGTCGCAGCCCTTGAAAATCACACTGGTGGCCCAAATTGTCGCGCCGGGCCACAAAAGTTGCAGCTGCCCCTCCCCCCCAAAGCACTCAATTCTTACCCGGAATGTGACTCTGCGGCCTCAAAAATCTGGTCAGTCCCCCAAAAACCAGCTATGCCCCGGAATAATACCTGTCAGGACACCAAAAAACATTGCAACGGGAGACCGAAGAATCGTACCGGGGCCTAAAAATATCCCACAAGTGCCTTTAAAAAATAGAACTCGATCTCCAAAAAGATCACGAGACTCGATCGAATCGTCCCCAGCACCGGAAAATTCAGAACATGTCCGGAAAATAATTATCCGAATAGCTTTTCTACTCCGAAAGGTGTCATCGGCAAAAAAACTCCTTCAGTAGCCGCAGTGGCATATCAAAGGGGCAAATACCACTCCCTCCTGAGAAGGGCAAGCTCCCAAAAATCATGCCGGGGCCCCCAAAAGTTGCGCTGTGGCCACCAAAATTTGCGTCGGTTCACCAGAATTCGCGTAGGGGGCTCCAAATAAATCCAACGGTCCCCAGAAAACTCGCTCTGAGGCCCGATTATGTGCAACAGGAAGCGCCAAAATCGCGTTGGGGACACAGCTAAGTACAACGCGCCCCGCAAACTCCAACCGGTCCCCAAAATATCGCGCTCGGGACCCACAATTCCCGGCGGTGATAAAAAATTGGTCTGGTTAACAAAAATTAATGTCGGGGTTCCCCAAAATTGGCGTCTACGGTCCCATATAAACACATATGACCACAAAACTCGCAACGATACCAGACAAAAATCAAGCTGGTGCCTTCCAAAATAAGGAGGGATTCCGAAAAATAAATGTCCGAGTCAGAAAAAAATGGTTCTGGAGCACCGAACATACCGCCAGATACCTGCACAAATCGCGTACGGCCCAGAAAATAAATCGTACCGGAGGTCGAAAAATCGAGGCGGGATACACAAACATGGCGCCAGGGGCCCGAAAAAATCAGGCCGGGATTCTGACTTTAAAAACAAAATCCAGCAAAGATCCACAAAAATCGCATTGAGCCCAGACAACTGGAGTTGGGTCCCAGGCATCACGCGCCTAGGCGCGAAAAGTCGCACCGGGACCCCTAAAAATCGCATCGAAGCCCAAAAATCGCACTGGGGCCCCATAAATGTGCGCCAGAAGCGCCAATTAGGCACAGCGGGATCCTAACGGAAGTTAAAAATGCACCTGGCCTTCCAAAACGCACAGAGACCCGCAAAAAGCGATAGAGCCTTAAAACATGCGCTGCAACCCTAAATATACACCTCGGAGCTCTGCAAAAATATACACCGGAAGCTATCAAAGCACACAGGGGCCATGAGACCACATAAGGGCCTGAAAAAGAGGCTGGGGCCGCAAAAAGAAACATGGTACCAAAAAGACCGAGCACTAAATATACATATCGGGATCTCCAAAAACGTCCAGGTACCTAAAGCAAATTATCGGTGCACAAAAAGCAAAAACCCTAAAACGAGCAGGGGTTTAGAACATGTATTGGGTACCTATTATAAATGAATTGCAGCCCTAAGACACATCCGTAGACGAAGAAAGACTCAACAGGTCCAAACAAGAACACTGAGCAGGGCCTCAGTTCGGCAGTCAATCTGGGAGAATATTTGACCAAAGATATGAGGTGCATCAAGGCTCAACAGGTATCCACATTTCTTAATCACCAAAAAATATTGGAAGTAGAGAACTAACGATCGAATTTGATTAATATCATTTTAGCAGCAAACGCCCATACGAAGCATTCCATCGCGTCAAATATGGCGCAAGTCTAGCATTTGGTAGCAATTATCAAAACGTAGGAGGCCTAGAAAAACCGTAGCATCGCACGAAGTGTGGCGATTGCCCCGAATGCGCAAGATTGGTGTGCACGTACATGAACGGTGGCGTCTTGGCGGGCGCTTTGAACTGGAATGAAATTGGAACTTACATTTTAAGGTGATTTGCATAGGTGTAAGTTCAGCAGTGTGAGGTGACTTATCAAGGGATACCAAAAGAAAACCTTCGAACAGGGTGGAATGTTGGGGATGAAATCCGACGACTTAGAAACGATGGTGATAGATGAGGCCCCTTCACAGAACAATTCAGTCGGTCACTAATTTTTTTAAAGGCCCCTTTGGGTAAGTGGGCCCCCTCCAAATCCGTTTGCCACCCGCCCCTGATGCAAATTATAGGTACGCCACTGATCCCCCCCTCCCAATATTTTTCGGAAACATGGGCATGGGGTTCATTGCCCATTGGGCAAGCCAACATTGAAGGGAAAAATTCACCCTCACAAGCATACAAAACAACACCCATGCCCCCATATAAATGGGAGGAATGACGTTTTTAAATGCATCTTCTTTCTACAAATTTGTTTGCAGTGATTACAGCCTGCATGATTAGAGCTAGCTTCAATACCTTCCCAACGACGTCATTTACAAAACGGAACACCACAGCGAAAACCATGGGGGCATGGAATTTGAAGGTTTTGCATGATTTATGCATTGTCATTGTTGCATTGTTGCATTGTCATTTATGCGCTGTTGTTCAATGCTTGTTCTTGCCGTGAATTTATTCGCTGAGGATATATTATTTTTATCTTGTGTGCCAGGTGCCTTGCAGCCAGCACCAAATGCTATAAAAATCAATAAATACCCGAGATGGCGATCAGAAAACCAATTCAGTCAGCCCAGTCGCTCGAACACGGGGAGGTTTACTCTGTGACTGATGGCAAGTGCGCTATGGTATCATGGAGGACCAAGAAAACGGTGACCCTCATCACTACCGAACATGACGCCAGCACCGCTGCTAAGACCTCCCGTCGAGGCAAGGTCCGAGTGAAACTTTTGTGCGTGGCAGCATACAACCGAGGTATGAACGGTGTTGACCAGCTGGACCAAAATCTAGTATATTACGCTCACATGCGCAAGTCAATGAAGTGGACAACAAAAAGACATTTCAGTGAATAATGCAGTCAGCACTTTTCAACGTGCACGTCATCCACAAGGAAGACAACGTCAACCACTTCCAACAGCTCGCCAGTCACAGGGAAGTGACCGAAGCAGCGATTGAGATGTGGCTGGGCGATCACTATCTATCTAGCACCATTCATCTGGCATTGCATAACACACTCCTCAACAATTCCAAACTCCTCCAATCATGCCCCATTGTGCTACCATAGCCAATCTCGTCAGTATCATCACATACCCGAAGGTCGGTGCTGAACCCACTGCTAGGTACACCCACTGCTAGTATAATACTCAATTTATCAGCATGATCTAAAACATAAAGGTTCAAGTTCCAACAATAACATAGGGACCACCCTGAAGGAATCTACACAATACACACCTACTAGCTTAAGTCCTATTTGATGTCCATAAAGGGAAGATACCATAACCCTGGAAAAAAGACATTCCTCACCCCAACCAAAACCACATCCATAATTCCCAAGAATACATCCATCAACATCCCCCACACTCATAAATGTATATCTACATTACCTATTCAGTCCCATTCACTCCACCTCACATAACTATGGAAAGACCAGATATCCGACGAGATTGGGCAATATGTGCAAAGAGCGCGTGAAGACAACATGTGCAGTATCGGGGTGCGTGTCAGCACTTTGCGAGTCGTGCTTTCCTAAGTTTAGAAAGCATGCCAGCCACAGTGAACGGCGACAACACACTGTGTAGTTAGCCATACGTACCCGTGTTTCATTTCATTTCAAAGACTGCCATCACTTCAGCGAATCGTATGCCGTTAATGATGACTATCCGTGAGTAAGCAGATTCGAGGAAAATATATTTATGTTTGACGCTCCACTATGCGTTTCTCAGAAAGGAATTACGGTGTTTTGTTCAGAACATATGCCTAACCTTGCCATGCCTTGAAACATAGGTATGCGGCAGCATGATCAGTGACAGATTCCGTGAATTGGACTGACAACACACATATATGTACATTATAATAAACATATCGCATTCCACACTCAATATACATTTAGCTCACTTCATAGCCCACAAATTATGCACTATCGCCGAGGCGCCCACTGACAAGCTGACAAGGTGATGTCAATTCCAAGCAACAAGCTATATATATATATATATATATATATATATATATATATATATATATATATATATATATATATATATATATATATATATATATATATACATATATATATATAAATTTAGAGTGATGCTGAAATGCATTATTGCATTATTATGAGGTAGAGATGCTTTGGCCTTTTCTTACTGAGACCTACCATCGCATACGCAACAACATATAAGTAAGTCGGAAAACAGGTACACAGCGTGGATAATATGGATGCATATGCCGGATTATTTATATCATGCTTTATATCAAATTACAGGTCTTTATGAGCTGCATGCACCTTTCAGAAGCATGAATGGAAGAGAGCCGGAATATTCAATGAGAATCATGCCGGAACACGATCCTAATTATCCCATGCCGAATGATGTAATGGATTTCTCACCCCACCAGTCAGGCCCGCCATGAATGGTGCCGCCAACCCATCGATCACTGGTCCTTGACAAGGCGAATCGCCCAGTCCCGCCCACGGCACGAGTGGAAGGTATTACACCGAGTTACTCGTTTTGCGGCAGCCAGGGGTTGGCCAGAAAGTTACTCGATTTACACACTTCGGCAGGCAAAGGGTTAAGTTAATCAGCGGCACTGCAGTTTGGCTAAATCCTGGAATGAATCGTCTATAATAGGAACACATGCCGATAAATGAACGGACCCCTTTCACAGTGAATGGTGCTGCCATGTGTTGGATGGCTTCTACCTTATCCGGGTTTGGTTTGATGCCAGAGGCTGACACTACATGTCCAAAATATTGGACTTCTTTTTACAGAAAATCACACTTCAAGAGTTTCAATTTCAATTTGGCTTTTCGTAGAAGACCAAAGACCTCCTCCAAGTGAACTAGGTGTTCCTCAAACGTTTTCGAATATACTATTATATCGTCGATGAAAGCTGTTGCAAATTGGTTCTGAATTCCTGATAGTACGTAATTCATTAATTCCAAAACTTTCACCGCACGTTGCAATTCCAAATGTCTTTCTAAAATTCCACAAAGCTAAGAAACACGTAAATGCAGTCTTGGGTACACTTTCTTCTGACATCGGGATTTGCCAGTATCCCGGTTTCAAATCTAACGATGAAAAGAAGTTCGCTCCACCGAGGGAAGCAAGGATGTCTTCTATTAACGGGAGGGGATAACTGTTTTTCTTCGTTACTTTATTTTGTTTTCTGTAGTCGACTGCAAAACGGTTACTACCGTCTTTCTTTCGGGACGGTTTTTTCTTACTACCGTCTTACACACCCATTTTAAGGGTGATCTCTTATCTCCTGGTGGACTGCTCTTCTCTCCCAGGTGCCTCCTCTTCCAAATTATAAGCAACCTTTCCTATATCAGTTCCCTTGTCATTTCCTCGGACCTTCTTACCCGTCTTGGAGCCTTCTTTCTCGCCTGGGAGTCATACCTCTTATCGAATGGCCTTTCTCTCCTATTTAGAAGCCTCCTCGTTCACAATGAGATCTCATATCTAATCTTGTGTCGTCCTCTTCCGAATTAGGTGTCTCCTGCCACGTTTCTGGATCATCCTTTTCTATCGTGGTGAAACCTTACCCGTTTTGGTGCCTGTTTTGCGTCTCCGAAACCTCATTTCACATCCACTGGCTTTCTCTTCCGTCTTAGGGCCTCCTCTCATTTTCTGGTGTCTTTTTTCCCGTATTTGGGCCCCTTTTGCAATCCTGGGGGCCTCCTTTGCAATCATGATGCCTCCTTTGCAATCCTGGGGGCCTCCTTTGCAATCCTGGGGGCCTCCTTTGCAATCATGGCGGCCTCCTTTGCAATCCTGGGGGCCTCCTTTGCAAACCTGGGACCTCCTTTGCAAACCTGGGACCTCCTTTGGAATCATGGGGCCTCCTTTGCAATCCTGGGGGCCTCCGTTGCAATCCTGGGTGCCTCCTTTGCAATCCTGGGTGCCTCCTTGGCAATCCTTGGGGCCTCATTTGCAATCATGGGGGCCTCCTTTGCAATCCTGGGGCCTCCTTTGCAATTCTGGGCGCCTCCTTTGTAATCCTGGGGGCCTCCTTTGCAAGCCTGGGACCTCTTTCGCAATCATGGGGTCCTCTTTTGCAATCATGGGGCCTCCTTTGCAATCCTGGGGGACTCCTTTGCAATCCTGGGGCCTCCTTTGCAATACTGGGGGCCTCCTTTGCAATCATGGGGCCTCCTTTGCAATCCTGGGGGCCTCCTTTGCAATCATGGGGCCTCTTTTGCAATCTTTGGGGGCTCCGTGCCAATTGTCGGCACTCTCTTGATTTCTGGAGCCTCCTATCCTCTCCTAGGTGACTCCTTTTTCAAATTAGGGGCCTCCTCTCACGTTTTGGAGGCCTCACCACCTATGTTTGGAGCCTCATTATACTCTTAGCAGGGTGCTTTTGTGTCATTGTCCAAAATCTTCTCTCCTAGGGTCCTCCCCTTAAAAAATATGGGCCTCATCTAGCTGGTCACAGTGGCCTTCTCTCATTCCTTCTACGGAATGACCTTCTTATGCATCTTGGGGCTCCCTCTTGCGTCCGGAGAAATGTCTCCTAGCATTCCTTATTTTATATTGTAGGGGCCTCATCTTCCATCTTGGGGGCCTCGTTTTCCAAATTAAGAATATCCTGCCACCAATCTGAAGCCTTCTTGTCTAACCTGCGTGGTTTCCTGCCCGTCTCGGTGGCATCCTTTTCGTCCTGGGCCCTCCTCCCAATCTCTGTCCTACGTCGCTTATTGGGACCTGATTAGATTTCGCGGGAGCCTCGTTGCCAGTCTTGGGGCCTCCTTGACAGCATGATCTTCTGTGTCGTCGGCCTCCTTGCTCCTCTTTTTTCCTGTGCATTTCCGGATAGGGGCCTCCTCAAATTTCAGGGGGGCCAGTCTCACTGCAGGAGGGGCGACTGCCACCTCTGCCCCCCCGGTGGCGACGCCCCTGCCAATATTACATGGTCGCCACAATATCGGTTAATGCAAAGTGTGGAACGAGACGTCTGCCACTAGCGCCATCTATGAAGAAAACCTGAACTATGCAAACGCTTCATTTGAAAGTTATTTTTCAGTAACAATGGATTATGGAAGTGCACTGATCTTGCTGTCAAGTGGATCTAAATTGCTCAAGCTTTAACACAAATCACTACTTTAAGCTATGTTTTGCTTCTATTGGCAACCACGGCTAAAAATATGTCAAAAGTCCAGAATTCGAAGACAACGTATTAAATCGATCCGTGCGGGCAAATAAAAATCGAAAAACTATAAAAGAAGTTGGCATTCGAAATCAGCATAAAAAACTGTATCAGAATAGGGCGAGTTAGCAAAACATTTCGAAAAACGTCTTCAAAAAGGTCACCCTAATGTACAGGCCGGTCAGGCGAGGGTTCAGTGGCCGCAAGATGGTTCAGTTGTATTTCCCACAATGCAATTTATGATCTCACAGCTTTATCTCACTGGATCTTCACGGTTCATCAAAGGGAATTTAGCGCCGAAGCATGCCTACGATAATGATGTGGAATAATTACCTACAGTGGATAATAATTGGCTTCATTTGCGTTCACTCTCGCGTACCTTTCCAATCGGTATGCACAAACAAAACGATCTTTCGCTCGCAGACTTAGAATCACCTAAGTCTGCTCAATACCAAGACAGTCTCTCATGCCATTGGGTGATTAACACTTCGGAGGCCATGCTTGAAAGCAGCGAGAGGTGCATGTGTCGCCATGCCACGCAGATCGATTTCATGAATTCATCATCGCAAAGTGTTCTGCGTCGCGCTCCGTAATGAAAATATGCATTCGCCGGCAGTTCACGAGTTCTGGTATGTGATATTACTTTTACGTCGGCAGATAGACATAAAGCAGTGCTGAGCAAGGCACGACGGCAGTCAGCAAGCGCGAAGAGATCCAGGGATGTTCACGGTTTGAGAAAGAAGACAAACCTGTAGCGGCAGAAACAGCGAAGACTCGAAGACATCAAGAGCTCCATGCACCCTAGCCGAGAACTCCTGCGACTCTAGAAGGAAAACCTCCCACACCAAATCCACAATTTCTCTCTGTTTCCCAACTAATCTTTACCCCTGGAGGAAACCTAACGGTGACCAGCCCACTGTCTTGGGTCATTGCAGCCAGGGTAGGGACCAGAGGGCGAAAGCTCTGCTCATGGGTGCAACGAATCCGTTTTTTCGGCCAGGAGGGGCACTTTGTGGGGGACGGGATTGACCCATACACACAATGTCACCCACAACAGCGACCAGTGCCTGCACCATAAAAGGCGCCTACATAATAGCCGTCTGCATAGAGCCAGGCGACCTCTCACCATTCACTACCAGGTTTTTCAAACAACGTAGCAAAAAGTATTTAACGTACCTACTAGCGGTCATTATCGACCTGCACGAAAGCGACACCTTTCCCACCTCCTGGTGGGAAAACATAGTCATTCCATTGCCAAAACCGCACAAAGATCACTCCACCCCGAAAGGTTATAGGACTATCTCACTTACTGGCTGCGCTTGTGAGCTGGTCGAGCCCATGATCATCACACGATTGAGACACATTCCAGAACGCAACGACCTGCTCGACGAATTTTGGTGCGGCTTCCAGCGTCGAAGATCAACAGACAATCTGATTAGGCGAGTACACGACATCAAAAGTGGTCTATGCGTCAAACGCACGTCAATAGCTGCCTACTTAGACATCACTGACGCATTCGATAGGGTACACAAGTCCGCACTGACACACAAACTACACAAGATACGTTGACGCGGACACATGGCACACTTCATTCTCAACTTCCTCAGAGACTGGGCCCTTAACACGCGCACTGGAGGGGGGGGGGCGAAATCCACCCACCCCTCCGGTTTTTCGTACATAACTGCAGATTTACCGGTCGATATACGTGATTTTCTGCGTATCTGCTTAGAAAGACCGGCGCGTCGTTTAAAGCAAGAAAAATGGAAATCGGCCGACAAAATTTCAAGTAAAACAATTTCCCAGCGCCAGACCACAAATATCGGCGCTGATGCGCTTCCCGTATATTCGCAAAAGGGAAGTGTTCTTGGCAACACTAGTGACTTGTTTGATGTATATTGATATGCTATATAGTTTCAAGGTCATGTTAGATCACCGAGGTCAAGTCAGGTCGAGTTCATGACAGGTTAATGGAACCAAACTTGATCAACTGGAATGTTGTCATAAATGCACTACTGTTTGTCATTTGTACTGTTTGTCATTGCGTTTCCATACTTTATTCATGTACTTCACTCCTTTCTTCGCGAAGCCGATTGCGCCGAGCTGCCCGACGGAGCAGAGACGGCGGGCGACCCGGGTCTGGTAACTGCAACAGGTAACTGACCTGATAAAGTTCTGGTATATAGGTGACCTGAGGTCAAATGTCGGGTCTAGCATCTGTATTGCATCATTAGTAATGTCTAAAACATCATTTATGCCCATTTTGGAGCATTTAAAAACAATCACAGCGATTCATAACAATGACAAGCCAAGCCACGCAAAAGAAGAAAGTTTGACACATGTGACCTCATGTGACCTTGAAGATATTGACCTAAGGTCATGAAATTTGCACACGATAGAGTTCACTACCGTATTCATCCACCTTGCGAATTTCGTTTCTCCAGCTTTAATAGGAGCCGAGATCTTATGGGGGGCGGAATCCGTCCCCCCCCCCCTCCAGTGCGCGTAATTTTCAGAGGCCCTCCAGGGCGCGTGTTAAGGTCCGATGCGGCAGTGTCACATCAGACACCACACCTCAGGACGAGGGCCTGGCACAGGGGAGCGCGCTCTCACGGGGCCTCTTCATCATGATAAATAATGACATACTTGCTGATCGCACCGACACGTAGCTTCAATACTCACTGTTCGCGGGTGACATAACCGTTTGGACAACAGCAAAATGCCTCCTAAAAGCTGAAAAAAAGACATTCAAACAGCTCTAGATCACATTGTAAGCGGTGCAAAACGTAGGGCTTCAACATGTTCGCATAAGTATCGGCCATAGTCACATTTAGTCCTCCCGCCCAACACCCGCAACAATACATCAAATCGATGGCAGAGCCATCGAACAGGTGAAAAGCTTCAGGTCCGTAGGAGTACATTTGGACGAAAAAACCTAGTTTCAACACACACACATACACACACACACACACACACACACACACACACACAAACACACACACACACATTATGTTAAAATAAGCTTAGTGCAAGACTCAAGCTCATCAAACATTTTGAAAAGAATTAATTTCGTCTCAAAATTATCAGTCCGTAGAAAGCCAAATAGCAAAGTCACGAATTCGTATGGCATCACGGGTATCGTTTTATGACCTAGATTGTATGGGCACATGAAGTTCATACAAAGAGGGGGGGGGGACGGTTCGGGTCCTTCGCGAGTGGGTAGCCTAATTAGACATTCTAAATGATAGAATTTGCGTGCTATTCTTTTATTTATTTATTTATTTATTTATTCGGTTTGCCACACACAGGAACAGTGCCCCAATTATGGTGGTCCTCATACATACACTCACACACGCCTCCCACTCGTGACACTCTACTTCAGAATGGTAAAATGGTGACTGGTTAAAAACAATACAGTAAAAAATGAACATGTACGATATATAATTATGGCCTGATGAAAGAGGTGAGAATGTTTATGCTAAGATCTCGTACAGATGTGTGACGAAACACTACAACCACCTTACAGCAGTTGCATGTAGGAATGCAAACATAGTGCGTCTGGAGTCCCGAAACATATCCAGTGCTGGCTGTACGGCGGTTAATGCGTTCGCAGCTCGGGGTACGCGGGAGAACAGGTTGGTTGCAATAGCGTTGACGCGGGCACGGGGCACCGCAAACAGGTCGACGCTTCTGGTCCGATGAGACGCGACTCGGAGCGGAAACCTGCCTAGGAGGAGCGGACTCTCGCAGCGTCCTTTCAGCAGCCCGTGAAAGAACGACAAATCGAGTAGTTCTCTCCTCCCAGACAGTTTCGTTACGTTGTATTTTTGACAGAGTTCATCGTAATTTCCTAGGTTGTACCTGTCACGCCTGGTTCCTGCCAGAAAAGCCAATAATTTGTGTTGGATGTGCTCCAGCCGATCTAGGTGAACGCGCGCCGCTCCCGCCCACACTACGCTTCCGTACTCGAGTATGGACCTTACGTTGGCGTAGTAGGCCACTACTACAGCTGTCTTGCTGTAGTTGCCTCTAATCCCCTGTAGGCTACGGATTAAGAGGCCCAAGGCTCTATTTCCCCTTATGACGATGGAGTCGATGTGATGCGAAAAAGTTAATTTGGTGTCAAGAATGATGCCGAGATCTCGTACATGTGTTACTAATTCGAGTTGAGCTGATCCAATCTGAAAACGTATAGGCAATGGTTGAGTTTTGAGAGTGACTCGAAAATGAAAGCACTTGTTGGTACAAAGGGTCAGTTTCCAGGTTTTGCACCAATTTTCCAGAGAATTTAGATCACGCTGTAACCCGATGCCGTCTTCCTGGCCCTTGATTGTACGGAAAATTTTGAGATCGTCACAGTACAGAAGGCAAGACGATTCTAAAACGTTGGGAAGATCGTTGATGAAGGCCAGGAAGAGGCTCGTGCCCAACAGGGAACCCTCTGCAACCCCGCTCAGTACCTGGGACCATCCTGACGTCAAACCGTTGACAAGCACACGTTGGCGTCTGTTCATGAAGTACGATCTAAAAAGTGAGAGAACTGGGCCAGAAATGCCGTACGAATTTTCCAATTTGTGAAGCAAAAGTCGATGATCAACACTTTGAAACGCGGAACTAAAATCAGTATAAATTATATGAAGTTGTTGTTTTTCCTCCAGAGCCGAAGTGGCATACGCCAACAGTTCGCACAGGTTCGTCACACAGGACCTCTTTGACACGAATCCATGCTGCGAGTCCGAAATTACGGGCCGAATGTGGGAGATGAACGCGTCGCACACAACTTTTTCAAAGACTTTAGAAATGAGCGGGAGCAAACTAATGGATCGGTAATTACTGGCCAGGTCGCGACGCCCCTTCTTGTGTATCGGAATGATATTCGCTTCCTTCCACTTTTCGGGAAAAATGCCAGAAGTCAAACACTTATTGAAGATAATACCCAGCGGATTCGACAAGACATCGGCGCATTCCTTCAAAATCACAGCGCTGAGGCCATCCGGTCCACATGATTTCGACTTGTCAACTGAAGAGAGCAAAGCTGCAATTCGGAATGGCGTCACCGACATTCTGGAGAGTGTACCGATCTAGAAGTCACAACAAGGAGGCAGGGCCTCATCCGGTGCTGAAGGCACAGTGAATTTAGACGCGAAGTATCGATTGAACATACTTGCTTTTTGTTCGTCAGCCGAGGCGATTTCATTTTCGAGTTTCAAATTTGACGGCAAAGTTTTTGAAAGCTTCACAGATTTAAGAAATGACCAAAATCTCTTTGGAGCTGTTTTGAAGTCAGCGATCAGACTAATTTTAGTCATCCACTCATAAACTCTGGGGAAAAGTTCAGAAATATTGTACATTGTGCCTCCCCCTCCCCGCCCAAAAGCATGAAAATGAAGACCCATATGAACGACTAATGTAGGTAGGTAGGCATGGATATGCCTACCTACCTGCCAACCTACCTAATTATCTTGGTCAAGGGCAGGGGTAGATCCAGTGTCTGGAAGGGCGCCACTGTGAAAGTACCTGGAGGGGCGCTTCTGGTTGAAAATGTGTAGGGTATTCACGAGAGCACACTGCCTTTTTCTTCCAAGGGGCGCCACTGGCTGAAAAAATCGACGGGGTGGACTGGAGCACACTGAAGAAACAACTTTTCCTTCCCAGGGAGCGCCTTTTCATCTCAAAGGGAGCGCCTCTAAAGGGAGCGCCTCTAGTCGAAAAAGTTGGAAGATATGTACACGAGCCTTTCCGGAGGGGCGCCTTCCCCCGTCCGGAAAGGCGCCGCCTTCCATGGGGGCAAATATCCCAGTGTCCCACCCCTCCCCCTACTGTGTTCGCCCCTGACCATAGGTAGGCACCTGTTTTCTGTAGCATGAATTCACCTTAATGTCGAGACTACACTGGTGTTTCCTGCAGGTAGGTGCGTATGATAATCTATTCAAAAACTTTGATATTCAAACTAGGTAGTCTTGCTAGTATATAACAGTAAAGATAAACAACAATCCGGGATGAAAAAAAGAACAGCACATGAACAACAGAGACGACAAGAGCATGTTTCCTGACGTCAATGGAACGTTTTGTTTTTGTGTCTAGTGGGGTCACCAGGTACGATTCAGCTCAAGATATTGTCGATGAAGGTCAATTCCAGGCTGTCTAGTTCATATAGGTTTAGTTGATAGTGTAGACTAGCTCTTCACTGAAAAGGTTTGTTACTTAGACCTCTTTTGTTACTTAAACTGTTATGCCTATTTGCGATTTTGGAGAGAAAAAGAAATGTTAATTTTCCGGTTGAACATTACCATGAAAATTACCATGTCAATGGTTTAATGAAGTTACACAAAAATTTGGCACATAACCCGTTACATTCCAGATTTAAGGCCTATGCCTATAACACGGTAATTGACAGATCTAGCATACACAAGTAGGCAAGCTAAACTATCATATGAGGTCAACAAGTTCATCGGATAAATAATCAGATTTAGAAAATTGGGTGGCTAATTTTAAAGGCCCACATGGAATCAGAATTGATTTTCCTTCAGATTAAATCATTTTACCACTATGTCATCAAGATATATAACACAACATTGGACCGAAAGTGAAGTTCCAGAATCATGATAATTGGGTATACTATGTTTAGCCCAGTTACCCTTGAAAACCGCCCCTAAGTTAATATCTGAAAAAAAATTAAAACTAACCCAGGGTATTGGAAGATCTTGTTTGCGATGTTCGAGGAGTAATATGTTGAGCAAGGAAGGGGTACGGGGTGCGCTCTGGTGTTTCATCCCTGAACTTTGGGCGGGCACAATTTAGCATTGGAAAAATATTGCAAACTTTTAGAGGCCTATGACCCTCCTAGAGTATGCAAGACGACGCCCCTGTATCAGATGACTTTCTTCCATATTTCACCGCCAGCAGAATATGGTTTGAAGTTGGCATCGTGTCTGCGTAAGCAACACAACATGTACATACATCACAAAAGCCACCAAGGCGAAGCAGAATTGACCAGTTTTCGACTAAAAACAAGCATCCCGCCAATTTACCGAGAGCGTTAGCCTGCGTCACTCCTCCGTCTCTGGCTTCATGTAACTCCCTATGAGACGCTGCTCTCAGTATCGTCCATAGACGAGAGCTCTCACGATCATGCTGTCGTCCATCAGGGCAAAGAAGGATATCAAGCATGCGTCACTGTGGTGTACTTTGCAACATTTCCTAATCGGCCTCTTAGTTTTTTCAATAACAATTGATGGCAGCATTGATGAAAGATATTTTCCCACTTACAACACTAGTATTAAGTTATCAGACAATTGCAATGGGCTCGCCATAATTAGCAATACAGACTACGTAGAGACGGCTACAGCTTTAACCACGAAATGCAAGCCTCGAACGAGACCGCAAACTTCACCAAGGCCGGTCAGCACCAGCCCTTTCCTCCAGCACCAGTCCATCCTCTGCCAGATATTTTCCAAAGATGCACAATCACCGATCCGACAGTTCAGCTGTGCCACTGGTTTGCATGGCACACGTAAATATCGCCAGCGGGACATTTAGAAACTGTCCTCGGTATTAACATCCGGAGATCCCTGTAGACAATGTCTCGATTCATGCGCGATTATAGCTCACATCTTCGCCTCGATATCAGCAGATTTGATTCGGCAGACACTGACAGCTATGTAGACGGAGCAGGGCAACGTTTTTTTTGCAGAACTGGCCCGTTGACATGATAACCCCCTGATGATGGACGGATAACCCCCTGATGATGGACATGATAACCCCCACGATGGACGGAGTGAGTCTTCATGGAATATTCTTATTGATCTTGTACAGCAGAATCATAGAGAACATGGCTCGGAAATTTGCAGTTTGTCTTCGTTGGCGGTGTTTATACCAACATAGATAGGGAGCATCTAGGATTTTATTTTCGTTGGAACACCAGATAATAGCATCTTCACTCCCCATTTTCGGGTTGCTCCATGCGAGGTGCGTGCAGGATGTAATTATGTAGCAAACCAACGGCCATATCAGTACCTGTACACTGGGACTCAGCCTACCATATCAGCAATAAGTCGGCAGTGTCTTAGTCTCATATGACAACAGCTGCTCAGAGAGAGAGATATATATTTTTTTCTTTCTTTCGGTCCGCCACCCGAGATCAGGTGACCAGGAGTGCCCCCTCCCCTTATCCAACGACTGCAGGTACCTTACGTTTACACCATAAAATAAACAGTAAAGTCGCGGCACTCCCAGCTAAGAGATGGAAAACAAATAAACGAGCATAAAAGAACCCAGTGTTAGAGCAATAAGACTAGCAATAAAGAATGCTGTAAGTAGTCATACCCATAGGAGGCATATGACTGGCCCTAGATCCATCCCAAAAAGAAGTTAAGGCCTAAACTATAATGTTAGTAGCTGGTTTGTGACGAGATGGTAGTGAGCACTCCTAATTTGAAATGCATTTTTTATACTTAGGCTCCTCCCACAACTCCACCCAGCTAAGCATAAGTTTGTTGCTGGGTGGAATGTGGGAGGAACTATGGTTGGGTGTTTTTCAGCTTCTATATATGGTTAAGCACACACATACGCGCACGCGCACGCGCACACGCACACGCACACGCACACGCACACACAGTCTTGTGAGCCGTGAAAAGCGAGCCACATGACCGTACGGTCACAACCGAGGACCACCATTTCTAAGCGTGATGGAACGCTATGACGGAAGCACATCATTGCCACATGGTGCTCGACCGTTACCAAATGTTGTATGACACGATAAATTAGAAAGTATATGTTTTATGACGGGTTGTACTTACGAGGTCCAAGTGACAACAGAGGTCCAGTTGTGTGAACTGCGCAGATTATCGTGTATTTCGAGGACCATGTGTGTGATGTGCATGTAAAACCGAGGCCCATGTTGACCTTTTGTACGTACATTAATTTGGACATCTCCAATGGCTAAACGGGAATTATTTATCCCAATATGTGATCTACTATCAACGCACCATTTTTGTGGTCAAGGATTTCGGTCACGGTGTACCCCACACTTCGATGCTGATTTGTGACGTACCCATGCTGCGTTGTCGTGACACCATCTGGCTGCTGTTGATCTTCCTCTCGATGAGACCTCTCGATTGTTAAAAAAAAAGCTGGGACACACGACCACATACGATAGCCATGTGGACTACTTTGTTTTTCTGAATTTCATAAATCCTGACCTGAGGTCAAACGCTTGCGCTGACGGTCACATCCTCGGATGTGCTGCGTCCTTGCCCGGTGGGCGATTATTCGACGCTCATATCCATCCGATAAATGTATTCAGGAAAATTGTATTCTGCACACCGTGATATTCCCATATGGTGTAATGTTAAAGTCTAAGTTGACCTGAGGTCAAATGGTGAGCTTGAAGGTGACATACTTGGATGTGCTGCTTTCTTGTCCGATGGGAGATTTTTGGCGCTAATGTCCATCCGATGAATGTATTTAGGAGGGTATTATCAGGTACTCCGTAGATGGCAATAATGCATGGTCAAAACAGTATTTTGCGAATATAGGTCAAACTATGAGATTGTAGGCCAGATGCTTCAATGTGCTGCATCCATGGGCTATAACCAATGTCTGGGTGTTTTTTCGTCGTACCAAGTACAATTTTGCGGAAATTATCGGGTACACAAGAATTTGGTATAGTTGTATTTTGGGGGCTTTTTTGGCGAGCGGTGATGAATCAGTGGCCATAATGGGTCATTTTGATTGACGTGCTCTATGTACGTGCTATGTAGACTATGACCTGCAAAAAATTAGGTATATCCAATGTGTCACCATGATTGTACTCGGTACCCCGTAAATAGATATAGTGCATGAGTAAAACCAACTTCGGTGACCTGAGGTCAAACTATGACATTGAAGTTCACGTAATTCGATGTGCTGCATCTTTGATGGACAGCGGACATCCAGGCGTTGGAATCATTCGGCTAAATGAAATACTTCGAATTTTATACGGTACACCGTTTTTGACCCGAGTGACCTCTCTGGACCTCTGGAGATTGAACCGCTCGTCCTACTGAGGTATCGTTGTTTGCCTTACTTTTGCCAGCGACAAAGATCATATCCTGAAAAAATGAACGAATTCGAAGAGTATGCGAATAGGATGCTGAATGCGAATGCGAATGCGTTGCTAATATCATGGACTATTTGCACTATTTGCACATGGTTTTGCACTATTTATGCATTGCCATTGTTACATTGTTGCATTGCCATTGATGCATTGTTGTTCAATGCTTGTTCTTGCCGTACATTTATTCGCGGAGGATTTATTATTGTAGCTTCTGTGCCAAGTGCCTTGCAGCCAGCACCAAATGTTATTAAAAAAAATATTTAAAAAAAATCCCTAAGATGACGATCAGAAAACCAATTAAATCCACTTCTCGTTGTCACCTTCGCGAAATCGTCGTCCTAGGACTGAGAAATGATCGTTTAAGCTTGTTTATGAGATCAAGCTGGTGGGGATGACTAACAGTAGTGATGAACCTAGCTATATTCAGTTAAACTTGGTGGACATAGAAGTGGGTTGATCAATGGGAGATATCTTTAAGATATGCTAAGCATGAGCCCCACCAGCCCGCTACAATCTAGAGGCCAGTGGGAAGATTCTTCTCGTTGATAAAGCATAAAGATATTGGCTTGTTTTGGCACTGACGTATTTATCTACATTTGCTTATTTATACCCTGGTATGGCTCAGTTCTCAGCGAAAAAAAAAATATTGCTATTGCGTTTTGCGTAAATGATGCACCATGCCAAGAACAAACAACAAACATGATTTCATCAATATGAAATCATGTTCCCATTCGGGAACCATACTAAGAGCCTAAAAAGCAATAGGAGGCCCTAACACAGTGGAGGCCCCCTTTCGGGGAGCAGGAGGCCCCCTATCAACATTGCCCCCCCCCTGGAAGAATTTCGTGGCGACGCCACTGCGTACAAGAGCCCCTGGACTGATGGAGGGGGCCCAAGCTGTTGCAAGTGAGCCACCGACCTGACAGAAGAGGCCCTGAATCGCCAAGAAGGGTCCCTGAGCCGACGGAGAGGATCCCTAGCCGCAGGAGGACCCCGAACCATCGGAAAGTGTCCCGAGCCGGTATGAACGGGGCCTGGGCCGGCAGAGGCGGTGAAGCAGATCATGATGCTTCACCGCAGATCATGGCCTCTGTAGTAATTGAGGTCCAAGCTGCTAAAAGAGAGGGGTCTAGTGGTACGGAGTGTGCTGCACCCTGAAAGGGAGCCCCTGAGCCGACGGACGGGGTCCCTGACCGGACATGCCGGGCCACTGGGTCGGCTTCTGCTCACACTGATGGATACGGACCCAAAGCTGACAGCGTTCCTCAGGCCGATATAGATGCTCCCGAACCACGTAGACTGTCGAAACGGAGGGTTCCGGGTGCTATGTGAAGGGACTCTAGGCCCATGAAGGGGCCCTGGGTTGTTAAAAAGCAGTGGCGTAGTCAAGGGATGAAAGGGCACCCGAACCCATCCCCAGGCGAGTCAGAGGCCCTCAAGGCGACCGCTTTATTGGATATGCTCTTGATCGCGCTCTGAGATGGACCCTGATGGCTGAGGGTCAACCTCAGAGCTGCAATTCACCTGAGTTGAGAGCTAGACAAGGCTATTGAGGTCAGTGATGACCCCCTAAGAGCAGGAGGGCCCCGAGAGATTAAGAGGACCTCTAAACGCCAGAGAGGACTGGACTGGGATTCTCCTGAGATTGAGCAGGACCCCTAATGTATGAGCAAGGTCTCCTGAGCAAAGTCCCTGATAAAAAAAGATATGTGTGCTGGCGAATGCTTTGAGGAATACTGAGGGCCCGCCTCAGATTCAGAATGTCCTTGAAACCAAGTGTTGCCGATAACTAGGAAGCACTTCCAAGTTAGTTATTGTGGTTTAACACGCGCCCTGGAGGGCCTCTGAAAATTCCGCTCCCCCCTAAGATCTCGGCTCCTATTAAAGCTGAAGGCACGAAATTCGCAGGGTGGATGGGTACGGTAGTGAACTCTATTGTGTGCAAATTTCATGACTTTAGGTCACTATCTTCAAGGTCAAATGCAGTAACATTTGTCAACATTTTCTTGTTTTGCGAGGCTTCGCTTCTCATTGTTATGGATCGCTGTGATTGTGCTTAAATGCTCCAAAATGGGCATCAGTGATGTTTTGGACATTACGAATGATGCAATACAGATGCTAGACCCGACATTTGACCTCAGGTCACCTAGCAACACCTTATAGCAGCACCTTATCAGGTCAGTTACCTGTTCCAGTTACCGGAACCGGGCCGCCCGCCCGACTGCTCCGTCGGGCAGCTCGGCGCAATCGGCTTCGCGAAGAAAGGAGTGAAGTACATGAATAAAGTATGGAAACGCAATGACAAACAGTACAAACGACAAACAGTAGTTAATTTATGACAACATTCCAGTTGATCAAGTTTGGTTCCATTAACCTGTCATAAACTTGACCTGACTTGACCTCGGTGACCTAACATGGCCTTGAAACTTTATAGCATATCAATATACATCAAACAAGTCGCTAGTGTTGCCAAGAACACTTCCCTTTTGCGGATATACGGTAAGCCCGGCACTGGGGAAGCCCCCCATCGTGTAGAGTGCCGCCCAACTCCCTCAGCTGTACAAAGCACAGCGAGTGCAATGCCACCTCCACGGCGAACATTCAGCCGGTGTCTCCTGCAGCCTCCGCGATTGACGCTCCGTCAAACGCAGAACGTCGGTAAAGTCCAGCAACAGAGACGTTGTCGTCGACTCAAAATCGGCCACGGGAATGTCAGCTCGCTGACCAAACACCTAGACGACATCAACCAACTGTTATCGACTGAGCAATTTGACATATTCTGTGCCACCGAGACACTGCTCTCCGTAGATATGGACGACAGCACCCTAATCTTACCTGGTTTCAACATCAGGCGGAGGGAAGTGTCGCACGGGCGTGGAGTCGCTATTATCTCCCGTAATCGCCTCACTGTCGAGCCACTGTGGGTGCCTACACCGAACTCATCTCTAGAGTCACTGTGGATCACTGTGACTGATCTAACAACAGTTATCATTGGAGCTGTCTACCGTTCCCGAAATAGTGCAGTGACACCGGCCAATGAGGAGCTACATGATCAGCTGGCACACGTCTTAAGCCTTGGCAAGCCCATCTTTCTTCTCGGTGACACCAACTTTGACGTGCTGCAGCCCGACAAACCAGGTGTGCGGGCTTATCTGCGTACGCTTTGCGATCTGTCCCTCAGCCAGCTGATAACCAACGTCACACACCCACCACGGCGAGAAGGAGACAGCCCGAGTCTCCTCGATCATCTCATTACAAATCGATCTGACTTGACCACAGAAGTTCGAGTCATTCACACAGATTTCAGCGACCACGACGTCATTGCTGCATCTATCACAATTGACAGGCGTCGCCCTCAGCCCACCGTCATTACCATCCGATCGACAAGACGCTTAGATCAAAATGCTTTGTGCCTAGATCTGCTGTTGGCCGACTGGTCCGCCGTTTATCAAGCGACCACCACCTCGGACAAATGGGACGCATGGATGGCTGCATGGCAGCCAATAATCGACCATCACATGCCCCTTCGTCAAATCAAGCTGAAGCACCGGTCGCCGCCTTGGTTGCAGCATGATGACGTTCATACAGCAAGGGCAGCACTGAAACAGGCGCGCGAGCACAGAGATGCAGCACGGAGCGAAGAAGCCCAGCGGAATTACCGTGAGCACAAGGGCGCACTCCGAACGGCTCAACATCACGCATGCGCAGAATACTTTCATACTGCTGGTACCCGCACACCGTGGAAGAACATCCGCAAGTTCATTATTGCCTCCAGCAAGTCAACGATAGAAGAGCCTGGCACAACCAATCAACCGCCTGATTGGCATGAACGGCTCAACCGGCATTTTACCGGCGTCGGTGCCGCGGTAGCTGCTGATTTAGCGATGGCGCCGCCCGGAGAGCCCCTCTGGCCAAGACCCCCACGTGTCTGTAGCGGCGCATTCACACCGTATCCTGTGACGATGCCAGAGCTGTCAAAAGCGTTGCAGCGCATGGGTGGCTCACGAGCGTCCGGAGCTGATGGCATCACCATCCAGATGCTCAGGATGACGTTTAGTGTGGTCGGTCCGCACTTGTTAAACATTATCAACTCATGCATCACAAGCTGTGAACTGCCACCGTCATGGAAAACGGCGATGGTAACACCCCTGCACAAAAGTGGTAATGCAAACGACCCACACAACTACAGGCCAATATCGATATTGCCAGTGGTCGAAAAACTCTGCGAGCGTGTCGTGTGCACACAACTGATAGACTATCTGACTAGTCATCATCTACTGTGCCCAGAACAGTACGGTTTCCGGCCCGGCCTGTCTACCGAGATGGCTCTGCTAGACACGGTCATCCACGCTACCCTCAAAATCGACCAAGGCGAGATCACTCCACTGGTTACAGCTGACACCTCAAAGGCGTTCGACAGCGTGGAGCATAGTCGCCTCATGGACAAGCTCGGATGGTACGGCGTCAACTCCGAATGGTTCCGAGCGTGGCTTGAGGGCCGTTCGCAAACAGTGAAGGGTTCTAGCCCTCTGTCGGTAACACATGGTGTGGTGCAGGGCTCGATCTTGGGCCCGGTTATGTTCCTAATATTCTCCAATGACCTCCCACAACATATCCCACACGGCAAGATTGTTATGTATGCCGATGATGTCCAGTTCCTCGACTCCGGGAAGCGAAACGAAATCACAGCCATTAGCCAACGATTGAATGAATCACTGTCAGTTGCCTTTAACTGGTTCATCCAGAATCGACTAAAAGTAAATCCCTCCAAAACTGAGATGGTTGTTCTCCAATCTTCTAGACATACACCTGTGAAATTATCTGTTCGTCTGGGCCAGTTAGAAATAGTACCCACGAAGTCTGTGAAATTACTTGGCGTGAAAATTGACTCACACCTGTCCTGGGATGTGCATGTATCTACTGTTGTGCGTCTGTGTAACTGCATACTCATTGGACTCGCTAGACTGCGTCATAAGTTTTCTCACATTACGAGACGGGTGCTAATAGAGGCACTCGTATTCCCCCACATAAGATACTGTGTGTCTGTCTGGGGAAGCTGTAGCAGAGCCCAGAAACGACGCATTCAAAAATGCATCAACTTTGGTGCAAGGATTGTCGCCGGCTTGCACTACCGGGATCATGTGTCGCCCACGTTGAAAGAACTAGGATGGCTCAAATTCGAGGATTTCATATCCGAGGCAGATGCTCACTCAGTTTTCAAAATTATGAACGAGTTCACTGGCCCAGAACTCATTCGCGGTCAACTGAACTGTCGCTCAACTGTGTCGCAACGGAGCACCAGGGCCACGGCTAACGGTGAACTCCAGGTACCACGATGCCGCACAGAATTCGCTCGCCGCTCCTTCATACCGAGAGCTTGCCGGACGTGGAACAATCTGCCTCCAGATGTGAGGAACTCAGGTGGCTACAATGTTTTCAAACGGAGACTTTCGGCCATGCTGCGCATGTCCGGGCTCTAACCTCCGGCCTCCGGAACATCGCTTACATCAGCACTGTGATGCCACTCGTTGTTATCGTGTATGCTCGTGATGATGGTTTGTGCTGCACATTAGTGCACTTCTGTGACGGAAACTGAAAAACCCTACTCGGGAGGTTCCGAAATACATTACCATTACCATTACAAGCGCATCAGCGCCGATTTTTGTGGTCCGGCGCTTGGAATTTTTTTTAAATTTAGAGGCCCCTAACTTGAAAAAAAAAAATCGGCCCATTCCATTTTTCCTACTTTAAACGACGTGCCGGTCATTTCTAAGCAGGTACGCAGAAAATCGCGTATATCGACCGGTAAAATCTGCAGTTATGTACGAAAAACCGGAGGGGTGGGCGGATTTCGCCCCCTCCCCCCTCCAGTGCGCGTGTTCAGGGCGGGTCGACATTTCTTTGATCATATTGCGCCCATAGGAAGCACCCCTAGCAACTTGAGAGGGTCCCTGGGAGCTAACAGAACTCCCTGAGAGCTGAACAGAGTTCCTAACGCTAACGGTTGCTGTGAGGAAATCTGACGGCCGGCCTCAGAGCTAGAAAGCCCTTGAAGATAGAAAGACTGTCAAGGACTAGGAAGGGCCCCTAACAGCTGGAGATGGCCCCTGACGATTTCAAATGGTCACTGATCGCTAGTGAGGACTGAACTGGGATGCTCAAGAGGCTTGGAAGGTGTCCCTATGAGAAGAGCATGGCCCAGGGAGAGCCAAAGAGGGTCCCTAAGGGCTGGTAATGGTTCTGAGGAATCCAGAAGGCGAATGTCAGAGCTAGAATGTCTTTGATAGCCCGAAATATTGTCGGAGCTGGGAAGGGTCCCTGAGAGCTAGAACGGATTTCACCGTGATGCTTCTGAAGGCTGAGGGTAACCCAGAAGAATGAACAGAGCCACTTACGGGCTGAGGAGAATTCTGAGAGCTAGCGATGTTTGTTGTGTGTGTGGTCTGTGTGCGTGTGAGGCCTGTGTCAGAGCTCGATGTCCCTGACACCTAAGCATGATTGTCGAGAACTAGGAATGACCGATGCAATATGGAGAGGACATCTAAAGGATGAATAGGGCCCATGAGAGCCAGAAATGACTGGACTGGGATACCCTTGACCTTTGGGATGGGCACCTGAGGGATCGATGCTCCCTGGGAGGTAAGCGGGTGCTGGAGAACTGGCGATGTGTGCAAGGAATACCAAGGGCCTGCTTCAGAACTAAAATATCCCTGAGAGACATAAATACTGCCGAGGACGAGGACTGCGAACGTCCTTTAAAAGCCAGGGAGGGCCATGAGGGTGAACAGAGCCAGAATGTCAAAGATGTCTTCCGAAAGGATAGCAAGCACTTAATATGGAGGACCAAAATAGGCGAGAATCATCTGAACGCTCGCGCTATGATACACATTCATCCTGAAAGGGTTCGTCACCTGCTGCGACACTTACCCGTTTTTTAGGACAAAGAAACTCCATCTCAGTAGCGACGGCTGTCCCAACATCCACCGCCTCCTAAACAGTGGCGGCCGCCCCTGTCGTCACAGCCCAGCGACAACAACCGTCCCAGCGGTGACGGCAGTCCCAGCGGTGACGACCACTTAGGCAGCCACATCCGTATCAATGGCATGGCCACAGCTACCCCAGCAGCCACAGTCGATCCAGCAGGAAAAGACAGCCCAGCATTTGCTGGGATGACGGCCATTCCAACGTTACCAGTTGTGTCGCCTTGCATCGGGGTGGCGCCGGTCATGCAGGATGCTGTGTGTTCGGCATAGCTGGTCAGGGTTGTTGCTGGACTAATCCCTGTCCCCAAATTTTGCACTTATTTTTCCCTACTGGTATTCACGGAAGTATGAAGGTGTTTAAAAGGCGCAACGGTGCGGGCCCACCCATGTCACGAACATCTTTCTATGAAACTATTTTTGAATGTAGAGGATACAAAAGAAGCAATTGTGCCAATGGGGATGAGCAATTGTATTTTTACCCAAGCTAACAATACTCATGACATTATGAGTAATGTTTTAGTTTCCACTCCTGGAACAAATACTAGCTACGCTACTGATTCCAACCGGCGGGTTTAGTCTGTGTATGTATGGCGTATGTATGGGCTTAATGCATCGATGTTGTGTTGTCACATTGTTTTTGCGGATGTTCAATAAACTGGGGTGAGGTTTGAACCTTAGACCTCGAGGAGATCTTGCGCCATTCGCGTGTCACATTTTATCTTATGAAATCGTTCGGAAGTATGTTAAGGTCGGTAGGCTACTGCCAAACTGACCACTTGGATACACAGACAGAGGCCAGTTTGAGACAAATAATTGCTGACCCCTCCAAATTCAATGCTACTTAATTTTCGGGTTACCTCTGGACACAATTATCAGACCTCAATAGGAATAAATACTAAAAATGCCTACCTGTAAACGTGCCTGAGTTTTGACATTACCATCCGGTAATTATAGTGCAGACCAGTCATCAGAAGCACATTTCCTCGCAAGTTCTGCAGGATAAATCATTGACAAGTACAATGTAAGGCCAAATCCTTTCTACGTCGTCAGGAACTACATAAAAATTAATTGAATTACTGTACATATTTTTCGTAACTGTGATTTGTAAAGGTAAAATTTAGCTCAGAAAAAGCGTCCACAGTCCCAATTTTATCCTACGGAGTTATCCGAGCATGCGCATTTTTTTAGTTCAAGGCGAAAGCGCCTTCGCTACGGAAACAGATAGTTCAGCTTCCACCTTTCAATTTAATCAACTGTTGGGTTCTTACATTATGTGATGATATGTCGAACTGACACCCTAGTTGCTATCGCCATACAACAAAATAGGAATTGTCCATGCAAATTATTATCCGATGCACATACAAAGTAATTTGATCGGTTCATGCACCTTCCTGGACCAAGTTGATTTTATACCAGACCAAGTAACGCAACATAGGGGTTGAAATACTCCCAGGTCTGAATTTCGAGACATCGGTTGGTTACTTTAGTTTTAGAGTGTATCGACCAGGTTGATTGCTTAGCAACCACAATGTCGAGACATTGCAGAAAGTAGTATCCTAAATCAATGATTGACATGCTTTCTATGCAGCTGATGAAAGGCAAAACGTTTTGTTTTTCATGGGATACACACCAGCGGCTCTTCGCTGAAGATGAAAAAGTTGATTGAGTGGAGATGATTCGGCGTTGATTGGTAAGACGTCATAGGCATGCACACCGACTGATGCATGCAGGATAAACCCTCCCTCAACCTTCCTCACATTGTGTTTGTGTAGTAGTTTGCAATGGGCAATGAGTCTTCAAAGAAAATCCCCACGAGGTTGGCATATTTCGTGTTGCAAAGTAAGCTTCCCTGCATTCTGGTTCTGCCACTGTGTTTGCACTGTACATTATGCCTACAGTTATGAGCACATGTTCATTTATGCATCCTTACCAAAGCTAGTATTGTGGTCAGTAAGGTCCATAGTTTCTTTAAATGCCTTGGCAGTACAAGATTGGATAGTATTCCAGGTAGGATCATGTTCTGGATGAGGAATGTCCAGGACATTCCACATTACGTATACACAGCTCAAGCTAAGGATGCACAATTCATATTGGGATTTCCATGCACCCACAACTGAACAGAAAAGAAGGTGTACATGTAGAGCTAGCACTAAGAAGAAAAGAAAGCTCTACATTTGAGCTGATGTGTATAATGCTTCCATAATTATAACCAATTGTAAGATACAACCTGTCCAAATTGCTGCAAGTGCAGATCCGTGTTGTTTCAAAGCTATACTATTCATAGCAAAAGTAGGCTTTGCAATTTCAGGACAAGTGGACAGTTTGGCACCTGATAAGTGTATGAAAGATATGGTTCCAAATACGGTAGGTGGTTTCTTGAAATGATTTTGGAGAAATACGATACATGAAGGCATTGGGAGGGCACAAATGGATTGGGGGCATACTCCATAGGGTCTCATGCTAAAAGGTGAAATTATTGCGGGGCAAAACACATTGAGGGACACTTGGCCCAAAAGTACGCAACACAACACCCCTGGTAACAAAGTAATTTAAAACGATGCTACAACAATTTAATCACTAAACACCAATACTTTATCATGTAGATTGTTGAATGCAAAGATGCTCGAGCCAATCACCAACAGTCGGTAATATGATAATGTTACATACACAACGTTGCAACGCTTGTTTATTTTTATTTTTGCAACTGAAGGTTTTTGAAGTTGCATGCCAACATTTATAACGTTTTTAGAGCATTTTGAACAATTTTGACTGCATGTTTTGACGGGATATGTTGGGTTAAGTTAAGTCAGGCTAGGTTAGGCTGGGCTAAGTTAGTTTTTACATGTGGTACAATGAATCAACATGAGAAAACGTCGTAGATGTAACAGCTGCAAGATATGAGACATTATTGTGCTTGATATTTTCGGTTAGTCGGTTATTTTGATTTAGGGTTGCTTTGGCCAGTGCTATAATATTTGCACCCAGCGCTTGGCGTGTGCAGAAAAGGATGTCCAGTCGTGTTCAATCTTTATATACATGCGCTAATACCAAATGTTAGAAAGTGACTCTGCGATGCCAAACTGGTCCTCCCGCTGCTAGGTCAATGCAATAAAACGAGAGGTACTTACTAATATGGTTGAAGGAAACTAACAAAATAAGATTAGGAGGAAACAACATCTATGAATTGAGCTGATTTCGATCCCAAGCAAGTTCATTTTTGTATGGCGGGGGCATGGCTACCCAGTCTGAATGGCTAAGGAATGCATGGAGTTGAGCATGTATCAAGAATGGATATGATTTATGCACAATCTGTATAATGTGTTCAAAATGTGTACAACTTTTTCCAATAGCACATCAAGTTTTTAATTATCATGCTTACATTTTGTAACGATTTTGTACACACTGTGTGCTATAGATCGGATATTTGGGGTTTGGGTGCATCGACTACACTGATCATACAGCGCCCCACTGTATGCTATCGTCAGTTCATATATTCGATTGGATTATATTAGAATATGTTAGACTAAGGTTAATCGAGGGGATATGTATGAATCTATGAGTTACAACAACAATATATAGTTATTACTTTGTACTGTACAAAGGTGAATTATGAAGGTGCAAAAGGTGAGGGCCTAGGTCACCATTTGCAGTCTATTCCTATCATGCAACCACATAGTGTTGATATGCTTAAAAGTGGGAGGGCCATTCCCAGCTGAGCACCAGTGGTACGAATACGCAAGGACGGCTTAGATAAACTAGATACAGAATGCACCCAGACAATAATTGTCTGCATGTCCTTCCCTTAGCAACCCTAATGACAGGAGCTGCTTCATTGTACCATGATTCCCAGATTTAGGTGGGAAATGACACTTAACCAGGAATATCTTCTTTTTTTATTCCTGGGTCCCAGTCATCAATTTCTTCTTCCTCAATGCCACATCCTTCTTCTATCCCCATATAGGAAGCAGCTAAAAACATCAAAGAATTAGGAATTAGTATCTATAAGGGAAATGATTACTGTTGGGGACCGCGCCACCACAGCGGTCCCCAACAGTCGACTTGAGACGCTATGGACACTGGTGAGGCCCGACAGTGGGCGGAAATGTATTATATGTACCGCATATCGGCCTCCTAGGCGTATTATAGGGCGGGGTGACTCTGACGACCTGACGGATCAATTTCAGCGTATCATGGTTTATTATCCCCAGACCAAGGTGCTGATCTGCGGTGATCTTAATTGCTGCCTTTTAAAACCTGATCATGACCCTCCATAAAGATACTGTGTGATTTTATGTCTGACCAATCCTTGATGCAGCGTATTTCATCTTTTAATACTTGATGTATTAATTACGAACTGTCCCGCTTTTGTGAAACGTTGCGTAACCCAATTTTGTCATTTTAGTCCACATACTTCTATCCGTGCCTTGATCAGTGTACCTCGCTTTCGCCCGCGCCGATCAGCTGTTCGGTCTCGCTGTCTCCACCGGGTCGACCAAGCTGCGCTTCATGCTCACCGTATTAATGCTGACTGGTATAATGTGTTTTCATCACCGACTGCCACTCAGAAGTGGGACTGTTTTATCAGTGTATTTCCACCGATTTTTGACGCACAGGCCCCGGTCAGAGCCGTGTCCATTAGCAATCCCAGCGCCCCTCCAGTTACCGACCTCACCAAAGATCTAATGTCTCGCCGTCGCGTGGCGTTGGCTGAACACGGTCACAGGTCACCAGAATATGTCGTCATAAACAGAGCGGTACGGTCCGCCATACGCCGTAC
This sequence comes from Ashinkailepas kermadecensis, assembly GCA_034440615.1. Classification (NCBI taxonomy): domain Eukaryota; kingdom Metazoa; phylum Arthropoda; class Thecostraca; family Neolepadidae; genus Ashinkailepas; species Ashinkailepas kermadecensis. Next base: position 59,021 of record JAOTOM010003406.1, read on the forward strand.
ACCCGCAATGACATTAAGCGGCGCATCCAGGAGGACGGACGTCGATCGATGTGGCAGCACATCAGATCCACCGTCAGTGGTGGGAAGCCCGTCCGTAAGGCGCCCGACCCCACACCCGATGAACTGAACAATTATTTCGTTGGCATTAGTCCGCGTGTTACGAGTGAGGTGAGAGAGTTGGGACAGATGCCAGAACTAGCATGCCGTCTACCACATGTTGGCGCCTGTGCGTTTTGTGTGCCACCTCTGACGCTGTCAGAGCTGAGGACCGTCATCCTGGGGATGAGTGGCTCGTCGGCTTGCGGCGAGGACGGGGTCAGCATACACATGGTGCGCCTGTCTTTGACGCGATCGGCACGGTACTCCTGCATTTGGTCAACTCCAGCATTTCCTTTTCTGATGTTCCTCGATCCTGGAAGCACTCCCTCGTTCATCCTATCTTTAAGTCGGGCGATCCTACCAGCCCTCCCAACTACCGTCTTATTTCCATAGTTCCTGTCATTGCCAAAATTGTAGAGCGTGCCATTCACCAGCAGCTCTAAAATTACATGTCCCAAAACCACCTCCTGTCCTCAGCCCAGCACGGTTTCCGTCCACGTCACTCGACAGAAACCGCGCTGACTTCCATGTCCGATCATATCCTATCCGCCAATGACCGAGGTGAGTTATCCCTTCTTTGCCTGCTGGATTTGAGCAAATGCTTTGATGTGATTGATCACTCAGGGCTCTTGACTAAATTAAGCATCCACGGTATCGACACTTCTTGGTTCTCTGCATACCTTTGCGATCATACCCAGAGTGTCAGCCTCACTGACAATCTGGGCAATCTCAAAAAGTATACTCCGCTTCCCAACGGCATTGGTGTCTTTCAGGGATCTGCTCTCGGCCCGCTCCTTTACTGCATCTTCGCCAACGACCTCAGTCTGTTCGTTGAAGGTGCAGTGGTAGTCCAATATGCGGACGACACCCAAATTTTGGTTAGTGGTAAGATATCGGAATTTCGAAACATCGTCACCAGGATGAAATATGTTTTGGCTTCTCTTGACTCTTGGTTTCGTGCAAACGGCCTCAGAGTGAATGCCGGAAAGACTCAACTGATGCTGCTGAGAAGTCAGAAAAATTTGCGCCACACCCCCGAAATTACCGTAAAATTTCGCGATCACGATCTAACTCCCATCTCTGAAGCTAAAAATACCGGATTAATCTTTGACCTTTCTCTCAGCTGGGACTCCCAAGTCTCCACCATCACTAGGCGCACGGAGTGGTCGGTCGCATCTGAGGAGTTACATGCCCTTCGCTGTCATCTCCGCTTTAGTCAATTCCTTGGTTCTCTCGCATATCCGGTATTGTATTTCGATGTACGGTGATGGAACGCAAAATAATCTGTCTCGCATACAAAACATTAACTATACAGCAAAATAATTTTCGGCGGCAAAAAAAATTGATCATGTATCGGATCTGCTGGAGAAATTGGGCTGGCTGAGCGCGCGGGACCTCGTTCAGTACCACACGCTGACCTTGCTGCGCAAGGTGCGTCGCCTGGGTGAACCAGTCACTAGGCTGTGAATTTGTTCTCCAGACACGTGACAGGACCACCCGGCAAGGCAGCGATCTGCACGTACCCAGATCGCCATGTCGACCAGATGATCAGATCGACATGGGCAAGCGACGTTTTTGTAGTCGCGCGGTTAGACAATACAATGCCTTGCAGCCCGATCTGACGCGGCTACCTATCCCCCTGTTTGGACCGCACCTAAAGCGTCACCTGCGTAGGAACCCGGACTATGGAGGCACTTAGCGCCCATTTTGTGTCTGCTTTTATGACTGCTTGCAGACAATATCTGAATATATGATAATTTTGCCGACCTCTTATATTTGTATGACGTGAGGCTGTAATAGCCACGAGTTAATTGTGGATGGCCTTAAAACATGTCTGTCCGTCTGGTTAGTTATAGCCATTGTTTTTGATGACGAACAAGTCATAATTAATTGTAGGATACTGTACTAAACGTTTACTTCTTCCGATTTTCTTCTGTGAGACAATCTTTCCAAGAATAATTTTCCACTCTGATACCAATGCTCAATGCGGGTTTGAAACACTGGGCTACATACACTAATACAGTGTATCGAAGTCCGCGATTTTAGGCGTCGAGGCTAGGATGTAAAAAAAACTATTTCATATTGATATATCACCCAAGCCCTTAGCACTGTAGTCGTCAATATCGGATGCTGGGCCTATTTCGAGGTAAGAAATCAGATGAATGCGGTTCCATTTCTATTGCATATCACACATTCTACACATATAAATTATTTTATGTACATCTTGATGACTAGCTGGCGAATTTGGACACCCCGCATTAGCAATTGTCAAGGCTACTTTCCAAGTCAACAGACTCCATTCCCACTGGCGATGGGAAAGCAATGTACACGGTCACTGATTGGTGGAAGGGGTGTTCGCATGTTACAGACTAACGGGGTTGATGTGGTCCTGATTTTATGAGGGGGCATATGCGCCGCCATGGGGCGTGATAACCATGGAGAGCTACCCTCAACGAGAAACAAAAAAAACATTGTAAGTTAAATATCTGTATGTATTTGTTTTAAAAAATTAGGAAAAATTTGAGACAGATGTCTGATTCTTCAAAGTCTTGAAGACCTGAAGACAGCGACCGAGGGCATGTCAATATCAACTGGACTAAATTCATTTTCACACTGCTTGAGAATTTGGTGCAGATAACATTACCCCGACGAAAAGTTTAAAGGTGCACTCCAATGGAGATTAGCCAATACATGAAAGTTGAATGGATAAAAGGCTGTAAATGATATGAGTCAAACAGATAAAAATCTGAAAGAACAAAGTCAAAGATTGAATAAACAAAAAGTCAAAGATTGAAAAACCAACGGGATAAACGTGAAGTGGGATACAATGAAAGGGAATAAGTCCCAAGGACGAAAATTAAAAGAATACATTAGAAGAAGTAAAGTTGAATGAATATAAGTTCAAAGCATTGAAGTTCAATACACACAATCAAATTGATCGAGTCAAAGAATCCAACTGATAAAGTCAATGGGAAGTCAAATGAAAGGAAGCAAACAGACTAAAATAAAAATTATAGGGCAAACCATCAAAAAGGCAAAAGTAGAAAAATAGAAATGGAAATCTAAAAGTCAAAAGAATAAAAGTCCAGAGATACAAAATTGAACGAATAAAAAGTCAAAGGAATACACATTTAAAGAATAGGTCAAAATAATAGGTCGAAAAAAATGGAAGTTGAAAGAATAAAAATTGAGAGAATAAATTGAAGTAACCACTTAGAAGAATACACATAAAATAATTGAAATTGAAAGAATGCAAGTTGAAAGTCAAAAGATGAAAGAATATAAGTAGAACAGAACACAATTTGAAAAGAATAAAAGTTAACAGAATAGTTAGTCATACAGTCATAAAGTGTTTAGACTTAATAAGAGCCACAATGGCCCGTCAAGTTTAGCCCTATAAAGGGAAGTTACCATAACCCTGGCAAAAGGCACTCATCACCCCAACTAACACCGCTTCCTTAATTCCAAAGAATCCATCCACCATCATTCAACCCACCCTATCTATCTTACCTATCCAACCCTATTCACTCGATACCACGTAACACATGTGGTTTGAGTGCCCTACCAATAATTTTCAAACTCCATGTTGAATATTACTATATTGATCACTACTGTTAGCCATCCCCACCAACTTCATGTCATCATCAAATCTGAACACCCTATGCATAAGCCCTATCGCAATGCTATTCACAAAAAGGGTAAAGAGAAGGGCCCTAGGTGTAAAACTTGAAATGTATAGAAGGTGGACAGAATAAAATTCAAGAATAATTTTTTTTTAAATAAAGTCGAAAAGGATGCAAGTTGGAAAGGTTTAAAAGATGAAATGAGTAAAAGTAAAAATATGAAGAAAATTGAAAAGAATAAAATTAGAAAGATTAAAATTTGAAAAGAATAAAAGTAAAAAAGAAAGAAGGTGAAAAGTATGAAAGTTGGAAGGAATACAAGTTGAAAACAATAAAAGGCACAAAGAATAAAATTTGCAAAGAATGAAAGCTTCAAGGAATAAAAGCCACAAAGAATAAAAGCTGCAAAGAATAAAAGCTGCAAAGAATAAAAGCTGCAAAGTATAAAAGCAGCAAAGAATAAAAGTCGCAAAGAATAAAAGTCGCAAAGAATAAAAGCCGCAAAGAATAAAAGCCGCATAGAATAAAAGCCGCAAAGAATAAAAGCCGCAAAGAATAAAAGCCGCAAAGAATAAAAGCCGCAAAGAATAAAAGCCGCAAAGAATAAAAGCCGCAAAGAATAAAAGCCGCAAAGAATAAAAGCCGCAAAGAATAAAAGCTGCAAGGAATAAAAGCAGCATAGAATAAAAGTCGCAAATAATAAAAACGACAAAGAATAAAAGCCGCAAAGAATAAAAGTGGCAGAGAATAAAAGCCGCAAAGAATAAAAGCCGCAAAGAATAAAAGCCGCAAAGAATAAAAGCCACCAGGAATAAAAGCCACAGAGAATAAAAGCCGCAAAGAATAAAAGCCACAGGGAATAAAAGCCGCAAAGAATAAAAGCCGCAAAGAAAAAAAGCCACAAAGAATAAAGCTGCAAAGAAAAAAGCCACAAAGAATAAAAGCCAACAAGAATAAAAGCAGACAAGAATGAAAGCCAAAAAGAATAAAACCCCAAAAGAATAAAACTCAAAAAGAATAAAACCCAAAAAGAATAAAACCCAAAAAGAATAAAAGGCAAAAAGAATAAAAGTCAAGGAAAATAAAAATTGAGAAGAATAAAAGTTGAAAAGAAGAACAGTCGAAAAGAATCAAAGTCGAAAAGAGTGAAAAGGATAAAAGTTAAAAGGGCAAAAGTAAAACAAATATGAAAAGCATAAGTCAAAAGAATTAATAAAATGTATAAGTGAAAAGCATAAGTCAAAAGCATCAGTCAAAAGAAGAAATGAAAAGAACACTTCAAAAGAATAAGTCAAAAGAATAGAAGTAAAAAAATACAAGTGAAAAGAACACAAGTAGAAAGAATGCAAGCCAAAAGAACAAGTTGGAAGAATAAAAGTCGAGAGAATAGATGAAAATATTCCAATTTTGACATATCTAGTACCTATCACCAACGATATCATCAGCTATATTGCCAAATTACCCACCTGAAATGTCCAAATGTAGGTAGGTACCCCACACACTTCCTATCCCTATTTCCATTTTATGTTATTACATGCTATTGCCGTACTTTACTGCCATGAACACAAGGACATTTTAACAGATATAGGTACATAAAAAGCAATTACGCGCTATTATTTTCATTTCGAACTCAGTGCCCTGGATTCACCGTCAAATCAGCATGCTACTAACATTACCTGACGCGTAAGCTACTTCAGTGATGGCCGAACAAAAAAGTGATGGCAATATCAATCGTAAGTTTTGTTTTGAAAACACTCACTTTTTAAACCATTAAAGTTTAAATCATTAAGCATAAGTTCGAAATTTTGATATTTACTGATCAATTTGGACTTAAGATCAATTCGGAATAATACAACCCTGAACTAATTTAGAGTTATATTAATGAAGTTCGATGTTAGCAGCAAGAATCCTGTCACCACTATTTCCACCAGAACGAAAACTTACACACGTATGACCGATTTCGAGTTCACACAAATTCACACACACACACCAAAAATATTATGTTTTCATGACAATTGAGGTCCATCATAAAACTTCGTCAGCTGACTGAGAAACGTCTAAATGTGAGTTCTGATTGGTCAAAATACCGAGGTCCAGCGATCGGGCCTCGGTATACACCACCGGACCTCGGTATTCCGTTGTGTAAACTCATTTTGTCCTCGGTAGTCACGGCTCACAAGTGCACGCACGCACACGCACACGCACACACACACACACATACACATACACATACACATACACACACGCACACACTCATACACATACACACACAATACACACACACATACATACATATGTGTATTCCCCTGATATTCAACAGATAGAGTGAACGCATAAGTCATTTAGTATTTGCTCCAGAAGGATGTTTGTATGTGATTTTTTAGAACAGTCTTAGAATTCGGTATCTCTGAATGCAGAAAATGTTTTGCTATGATAATATTCCAAAGCTTAGGTCCAAAACATTCAATGGTGAAGAGATAATAATTTGTGTTTCAATAGCAGTGTTGGAAGTGGTTTTGTAACCTTGTGGAATATGGGGTATTCAGAGATACCGTGAAAAGAGGTCTAATAGAATGAGACAGCTGATTATAAATGAATTTTTGCATAACAAGCAACATCTGAAGTTTTGCTATATCTTGGACTTTTAAAATTTGGTATTTCTTAAAAATAGGGTTTCCACTCTGAGGGGGAAATGCACCCTCAATAATGCGCATCATTATTTTCTGAAGCAAGGATAATTGTGTGTCTGATTAGCATAGTTTGTACCCCAGAGAAAACAGCAATAATTTAGATATGGGATAATTAATGCATTATACAATTTTAAGAGGTGATTTTTGTTTAGGATATATTTTGTTTTTGATATCATTTCTATGTTACGACTTATTATGTTTGAGACACTGCTGATATGGGATGCAAATTTCAAATTTTCATCTATGTATACACCAAGGTACTTCACTGGATTTTGATGCAAAATAGCAATCCCATTAAATTTGATCTCAATATCAGTATTCGTTTTGTGATTGTTATACAACTGGTATACAGTTTTGGTTTCATTTAATGACAAAAGGTTTGAATGCAGCCATTGTGAAATTGTTGGCAAGGAATTTTTTATTTTTTTGAAGCTCTTTAGGGTCAGTGCTTTTGAGAAAAAAAATAGCCGTGTCATCAGCGTATAGAAATGTCTGACATTCTACATCCAAATTTACGAGATCATTTATGTATATTATAAAGAGTAAGTGGCCTAGAATTGAGCCCTGTGGTACACCCATTTCAATTTGTCTGAAAGCCGAGGTGCTGCTATTGATTGTGGTAGCTTGAGTTCTTCCTGATAGATATGACTGTAACATTTTAATTGCATTTCCCTTCACACCATATTTTTCAAATTTTGCACATAATATTTCCCTGTCAACAGTATCAAATGCCATTCTCAAATCAAGGTAAATTCCGACAACATATTCATTATTGTCAAATGAATATCCCTTTGGTGATCAAGTTCTGTATTAAGAGAAGAGGCATATATGTGGACATATCTTTTCTGAAACCAAATTGTTTATCAGAAAGTAGGCTGTGTAGTGTGAAATGTTCCAAGAGTTAGTTGTAGATGATTTTTTCCAATATTTTTGACATATATGGAAGAATACTAATTGGTCGGTAGTTGCAAAATGTTGCTGGGTCACCTTTTTTGTAGATGGGCTTGACAACAGCTATTTTAAATGGCTTAGGGAAGATCCCACTATTCAGGCATATGTTAATGGCATGAGTTAAGTGTGGTAATATTGACCTATATGATTGTTTAAATATCCTAGAATGTATTCCATCAATTCCTGACCCAACATTTTTTAAAGAGGCAATCACGGTATCTAAATTGTTTTCTGTTACTGTTAATAGTGCCATTGATATATCTGGGTATGTATGTATTTATTCTAAAGCATTGGTGTTGTTTTGAGGAATCTGTTCTCTCAATTTTGGTGCAATTTGTGTGAAGTATTTATTGAATCCTTCATAAAGTCATAAAGTCATAAGGTATTAAGGCTTAATCAGAGTCACAGGGGCCCATCTGGGTTAAGCCTATCTAGGAAAGGTACTAGGAATGTACATACTCCCACCCCAATCAATCCCTTATCCCAAGTTCCTAGGAAGCTATATATCCCAGCCTATCTAGCACCACTCACTTGCTACCGCATAACACCCTCAACAATCACAAGCTCCTCCCATCACACCCATCGTGCCACCATAGACAATCTCATCAGCATCACATCCCGAAGGAAGATGCCGAATCCACTGCTAGGCACACCCCACACAAATTCATAAAGCGTTCAGACTTAATAAGAGACTCACTTGCTATTGCATAATACACTCAACAATTACAAACTCCTCCCATCATACCCATTGTGCTACCATAGACAATCTCATCAGTATCACATCCCGAAGGAAGGTGCTGAATCCACGGCTAGTACACCCTATATAAAGTTATAAAGCGTTTAGACTTAATAAGAGACTCACTTGGTCCCCTAGTTATGAAAAAGATTGTTGGCTTTTAGAGAGAGTACAAAAGAGGGCAACGAAAATGGCGAATGGCATAGGCAACCTGGCATATGAGGAAAGATTGTAGAAACTGACTGATGCAGCTATAGCTGCATCATTTTCTAGAGTGATGCTTGTATCTGTGTTCATTTTTCAGGGATATTATGTTTGGAAGGAGTTCCCTCAGTATCTGGTGAAGCATTTTCCATGTCTGTTTTGGATTATTTTGATGTTTGTCAAATTCAGCCTCATAATGAAGTATTTTTGCCCTTCTAATTATTGCAATCAGTGTATTTTTATACTTATTATATTTTTCTTGCTTTCAGCAGTTTGATATTTAAGTTTGTGATTAATAATATTTGCTTTTGATTGATTGAACATCGTATTGCAGGTGAGGTCCATGGTTTTATGGACGCTGTTTTTCTTGATAAGACTTGAGTATATGTAAATGTATAAATCCCACTTTTGTATGCATTAATTAAGCTGCTGCATGCTTCTTCAGGATCATTTTCATCAAAAATTCCCTGAAGTTCATTGGTCAGATGATCCCTCAGGCTGTCCATTTTGTGAAAGTCAAAGGCAGTTTTTGTTCTTTTTGCATTGATTGGGTTTTGAACTGTAAATTCTGATGTTGTAAAAATAGAGAAGTGATCAGAGAAATCAGATTGAATGATGCCAGACATCATTACCGAAAATATTGTCAATTAATGTGCATGATGAATCACATACACGAGTTGCCTTTGATATTAGAGGAAGAAAACCATGAGAGCACATAGACATGAAAAATGAGTCTGCAAAATAGTCATTTGGAATTGATAACAGGTCAGCATATAAATCTCCAATGATGTAGGTCGGCATGTTCAGATGGTTTATTGTTGTTAAGCACTCTTCAAATTCTGACAAAAATTGTGCATGATGACCAGGTGCACGATAGATCTGGCGTATCAAAATAGTTTGTGTATTACTCAATTATATTTGGAGAAAAACACCTTCAGCTTCAGCAGCAACAAAATCAAATGGATAGACCTGTTTTGCTTTTAGAGAATTCAAGGAATAGATTGCGGACCCTCCCCCAATTTTGTGTTCCCTGCTTTGGCAGAATAGTTCATAATCTTCATCATCTAAGTTGAATTTCTGTTCATTTACTTTTGATAGCCAGGTTTCAGAAATACATATAAAGACATAAAAGATCAGTGCAACTATGAGCCACAAGGGCCCTTCTTGGTTGCACTCTGTACACTGAACCAGTTTTCCACCAAATGCGCCAATCAACTCTCCTTGGAATACAGAAAAACAAGCCCCCTATTCTTATAATGATTGTCTATGCTGTTTTTAAAGATGTTCAATGTGTTGCCACTGACAATAGTTTCTGGCAGTTGTTTCCAGTGTTCTACTACCCTGTTGGTGAAGAAAGACTGTCTTAACCTTGTCCTGCTGTGATTAACTTTAATTTTGAATTGATGACCTCTAATTGCATCATTTCTGTTAAATTCAAACAGTTCCCTAAGATAACCCTGTTCCTGACCATGAACAAATTTAAAGACCTCGATGAGATCTCCTCTCAGCCTTCTATATCTAAGTGAACACATATTCAGTTTCTTCAATCTTTCCTCATATGCCAGGTTGCCTATGCCATTCACCATTTTCGTTGCCCTCTTTTGTACTCTCTCTAAAAGCCAACAACCTTTTTCATAACTAGGGGACCAAGCTTGGACACAGTATTCCAAATGTGGCCTGACATATGCACAGTAAAGCTTCCTGATGACTTCCTCACTTTTGAAGATACATTCCTATTTATTGCCCCAAGCATTCTTAGTGCCTTCTTCCTGACTTCTTTGGTCTGTTCTGATGCCCCCAATTTTGTGTTCAAAATAACACCTAAGTCCTTCTCCCGCTGAGTCACAGATAGTACTTGGCCATCCATCAAGTACGGAGCCTTGACATGCTGCCTACCTACATGCATGATTTTGCACGTATCAAAATTAAATTTCATTTGCCATTTTCCGGACCACTTCACAAGCTCGTCTACGTCTTTCTGCCGCAAGACCTGCTCATTGTGCCCTGTTATTGCCCTAAAGATCTTCAAATCATCCGCAAATTTCAAAACCTTACTGCTTAGGCCACTTTCAATGTTATTTACAAACACAATGAACAATAGTGGTCCCAGTACTGACCCCTGGGGGACTCCACTAAGAACATTTTGCCATGATGACTTCGTACCATTTAGCATCACTCTCTGCTGTCTATCTGAAAGCCACAACTCTATCCATTTTATGATGTTACCTGCAATACCATGGACCTGAAGCTGCATCATTAACCGTTTATGAGGTACCTTGTCAAAGGCTTTGCTAAAGTCAAGATATGTAAACATATAAAGCTCCATTTGTGATTCAGTTGGCTTAGGATGATATTGAGCTCATCAAATTCATTTACTATGGACCTTGCATTCAAATGGAGAATATTTATGTTTCTTTCTAAGTTGAAGTCAGGACCAATTTCAACTTGTCTACCGATATCTTGAACATCATAGAAATTACAATTCTCTCGAACGCGTTCAAAATGTGAATATGTAAGGGCAAGGTCATCTGAGATTATATTCAAGAATGGGTTAAATATTTTATTTTCCACGGTAGGTAGGTGTTAGAACCTAGTCGTAGGGCCTACGTAACAAGGTAGGTAGTTCAACAACTTTATTACAACAATATGCTTGCCTTCCCTCTCACCTGACTCGGAC